>JAUZST010003052.1:0-17478 GCA_034779995.1 Parotocinclus haroldoi
TAATATAATATAATATAATATAATAATATAATATAATATAACATAACATAACATAACATAACATAATATAATATAACATAATAAATATAACATAATATAATATAATATAATATAATATAATATAATATAATATAATATAATATAATATAATATATAAAATCCCTTAATACAGTCACGACTCTAGTAAATGCAAGCAATGTACACCAAATGAGCAATGTTTAACTAGTTTCAGGCAGCCGACACCTAGTTTTTATTGCAGTTGTGAAATCACTAGGTTATAACTCTGGGTTTGGTAATGACATCAATCAAAAAGGTTGTGTTACAACTATTGACTCAAACACGTCGAAGCGTTGTACGTAGTTCAAATTTATCCAGGCTTAGCAAATAACGATGTTGATCAAACCATTACAACCAAGATGAGAATAGATTATTATACTAAGATGTCACTTTAAAAGGTGAACATTTCCCAGTGAAATTCACTGTCCATTCACTTGTGTACTCCTCCCAGGAAAACATGTACTGCTAAATTTGACCACGGAGTGGCCAAATTACCGTCCAAGTTCATAGCAGAAGTGTGAACTTTATCGTCAAACTGTAAAAGTTTACATTAAAACTGCCAAGCATTTTACAGTTTTACTATGAAATCTCACATTACATAGGTTGTTCTGATGTCGAACAGCACAGCGCCCCCACCCCCGAAACGTCTTAATTAAATTAAGAAATCTTTATCAGGAAATGAAAAAAAACAACAAAAAAACTAATCACTGCAGCAGAATATGATTTCTGTGTAAAACTCATGTAGAGAACACAGCATAAATTTTAGTAAGAAAGTGACATTGTAAATTGCGCCAAATTTCCATCCAAGGTGGATTTAGTTAGTTATCTCCATGGTTAACATACTTTATTCACCGATCTTTTCTGATTTACTTTTGGTTTAATACCACGATACTTTAACGTTGCTCATAAACAAATTTCTGTTACTTTGTGTTTTGAAAAACGAATATTTCCACTACAACGGAAAACTAAAATCTGTTAGAAAATTACTGCATTGTAGATACACAGTTTTTCACTGGCCGCCAGGTAATCATATAATCATACAAAATACATTACATTCATATGCCCACAGCAAATAAGCCAATTACTTAAATAATTTAAATTATTTTTAAATAAAGATATATTTAAGCATTTACCTGGTTTTGTATTCTGTCCCTTGATACAGTAAAACAAAGCGCATATCAGCAAAATGCTAAGGTTCCTCATTGTGGTGTGTTTCTGGCAATGTAGCTGAAGTGAATGAGGGCCAATAAATTAAAATAGTAGGCAAGGACAATGAACTTTGCTCTTTTCCTTGATAAGCAAAGTGGAAGAAACATATTTAGTTACATTAAAAAGACTGCTTCTGATTGTACTACTTTAAAATAAATAAGGTCTGATTAGACAGAGGAGAACTCTTTAGTTAATTCACATGAATTAGAGATTTGTTCCTACTTATGCATTTTGAACATCCATTATCATAACATATGTTTGTCAGAGGATATGGTACTGATACAAGTAAGCTTGTTAATGATTTACTTTTCTTCACCTGTCAGTTTCAATGTTAATAATATTATCTTTGATGTTTACAGTGGTGATAAAAAACACATGCATATAGCATATAGGCAATATAGAATATAGGCAAACTTCTACCCTAATCAGTTTTACCATTAAAACCATGTTACCAACTAAACCAGCACCAGTGCAGCAAAAACCATCAGTGTAAACTGAACTATTATAAACATATTTAATTCGGCCTAACCATAACAACTCTGCAACACCAGTAACCTGTGTGTAATAACTAGAAACAAAAAATCTTTTAACGTTACCCAGCACTGAGAAAAGATAAGAGCAGAATGACTTGAAACTATTAATGAAGTTTACATCAATGCATAATTATGGAATTCTAACCATAAACATTGCATTATCAGGGGACACTCTCACATAAGACCACCCACACCTCAGTTATTGCCATAATAGCTGCCATTATATGTGAGTTTTAAATAAATATTTCATTAATTTCCATTCACAAATTCTAATTAGCATGGAACAAACGTGTGTGTGTTCAAAGTGTGGACAGGTTTTTTTTTTAAATAAACAAAGAAAGAACAAAAAAACATACACACATCAAACTAAACACATAAACACATATCATACTCTTATTGGACAATTTCTCTTATGATTGGTTAACCTATTCAAGTAAAACTGGAATCAAGAATGACTACTAAATCTTAAATAAATCACTCATTCCTACAAATTAATTACAATATTCACAGTTTACAGCGACAGTATAACAAAATGTGTTATGCAACACAACTAGCTCCACTGGATGAACATCCTTGTGCTTGAGCCGTGGTTATGCTTGCCAGTAAACAGTGTTTCCCTGTTTTTTTTTTTTTTTTAAAACAACAACAAACAAACCACAACTAAACCCCCAGCAAAGATTAGTATATGTTGTGTTTTGGGTTCTGGCTTGCTGGTCAGTTAGCAAGACCATGCAAGTTCAATGTTGCAAGTTGATTTATCCTGGTTAGTACTAGTCAAATACAACTATTAAAATGATTTGAACCTTTGAACTTGAAGGGTCTTGCTTGACCAGCACACCCAAGATACCGCCTATGCTGATAGTTGGTTTTATTTAGCAAGTCTGGTGGATGAAATGATATAAACCCAAACAAGGAGTCCAGACACTTTGTATTCCTTGGGGGGTGTATGTGAGCAAGTCTTGATGCAAGTCTTCGAGCATATTGTCTTAACACATTTCACTGTGTTGCGCAGGTGCGTCACGTTATCTGATATAGCAGGAAAAATAGAAATGTTGCCCAGGACATTTCTGAACTGCTAAACAAGTTCCTTTGTGGCAAGTGCAGGCATACCGCAAGAAACTCTGCTATAACAGTTGGTATAAAAATACACATTTTATGACCCGTAACTTCGCTACAAACAAATGTGGTAGCCTATTTCTTTTCCTCTTAGCAGTCCAGCTCCACCTGCGTCTCTCCCCCTGCTGGCTGCAGGCGGCGACGCAGCCAACTTTCAGTCGCTGTTCACGCTAACGATTTTCTCCTGGGGAAACACGACGCGAATGAATCAAATTCTGAGGTTAAAACCTAAGGTAACGATTTCGTTTAATTCTTTGTCCTGACATAAGTGTTTGTTTTGCAGCAATGAGTGTTATTTGTCTGTCTGAACGTAATTAGCCTTCTATGAAGTCACACGCGCACCAAAAGCCGGCTGAAGTAAGAAGGAGGACTGGTGGTGACGTCATTAACAGTGTAAACGCTAACCCTAGTATAAAAGGCGCTTGTGGATACCTGTGTTCTGATTACTCTCCTGAAGAAACGCATTGAGGACAACCGCACACGGCTTCACTTGCTAAAGTGGCCATCATGAAAGTTATTCAGTTAATAATGCTCCTAATATCATTGCTACTACCCTCCAGCGGTAAGATCCGATTCATTTTTTACGTGCATTACTGTGCATTTTACGTAAGTGTGATTACTGCTTGATTGCATTGTTTGGTGTGACGCCGATTTCAACTTTTTCTCTGTCCATTGATACCGGTATGCACTTCTGTGTGTTTGCATTCTGTCAGTTGAAATGCACAGTAGATCACGTTATATGAATGTGGGTCACGTGCTTCAATTTTCATTAGATGAGTTTCCCAGACAAGGCTAAATCCTAGTCATAAGGTTGGATGAACACTAAGTGATGGGTAAAAATGTATATTTCAGCTTAGGAAGAGGTCAGATCTAGGTCAGAGTAAAGATCTAGGTCTGAGTGTGGTGGTGTATATATATGGAGGCAGTAAGAACAGAGACAGGAGTGTGAGATGCAGCATGCAATTTAGACTTTTGTATGCTGCAGTTTGGACAGAGCAAAATACCAAAGCAGAAAGTAGTTAAGTCCTAGCTAAAATTAAAGTTCATTTGGAATACAGCCTTTATCTAAGAAGAGAGTAGCTACAGACCAAACAGGCAAACCAAAGTGTGGGAGAGCTGTGTGAATAGAAAGGTGTGTGGGTTAAATTGGTGAGGATTTTTTTTTTAATCCCTCTATTTCACGATCTGTGGTGTTTATATTAGGAAATGTAATTGGCAAAATTACATTTAGGAAAATTGCTCAGCCCTTCCAGCATGTCGATTGTTGTCTTATGATGCATTACTATATTTTACCTGAGACAATTGTAGGCTTATGTTTATTTATATAAGCTATTTGCACTTGGTAGGTTTAAGACGCTATCATTCATTATTGGCCACTTGACTGAATACACCTGACTATAGCCCATCAGTTGCCCGACACCAAACTGGCCAATGGAATTAACTGGTCGCTCTGTGATAACAGCCAGGTGTGAGAATCCTGAGGTCCTAGGTTGAATTTTTGGGTGGGACTTTCAATGTGAGGGTTGGTTGGTGCGGCACTACAACATGTGCATGTGCCCTAGTATGCATGTCCGTTTATATG
Organism: Parotocinclus haroldoi; assembly: GCA_034779995.1. NCBI lineage: Eukaryota > Metazoa > Chordata > Actinopteri > Siluriformes > Loricariidae > Parotocinclus > Parotocinclus haroldoi. The sequence goes on from JAUZST010003052.1 coordinate 4,498, forward strand.
GTTACCTGATAATTGGCAATGTAACAATACCTAATAAACTTGCAACTTTGAGCAGGATCTTACCATTATTAAGTGCTTTCAGTATATTTCATCTAGCAAAAAGGTTATATAATTACACAATCCCAGATGTGTAAATCGCTGTGAAGACTGACCCTAATGAACATTTGGCATTAACCAGACAAGCAGGTAGCAACAAGAGATGGTGTGTCAATGGAATGCATTAGCACCTGATTTCATAATGCCTTTTGTAACCGCATTTAAGTGTTTATGTCCCTAATATTCTGTTGTTTGTGTTTTCTTGCCTCTTCCAGATGGAAATTGGGAATATGATGGTGAGTGAACTACTGTGATTGGTTATTCAGTGCATTTGCCAGATCAATTATACTTGGACCCTATAAAGACCATAAGTACTTGTCAACTTAAGCATCTTACTAAAATGGAAAGACAATAGGATGCTGAATTGTTTGGTTTTGCCTTCTCATCTCACTTCTCAACATTTAAATTTACTCACATTTGAGCATCTGTGAATATGCAATAATCTTTTGTTGTGGTTTGTCTTTTATCTACAGAAACCTTTTGAAATGCAAGTTGTCAGTTAATGAAAGCAAATAAATACAAATGCAATTTGCTACACAGGATGAACTCAAAATTGTACTGCTAGAAATGCAAACAATTCCCTGGTCCATCAAATTGGTTCTGGTGTAATACCGGATTAGTCATTGCCTCTAGTTCTACTACTGTCATGCAAATGGGTAACAAAGAATAAGTGGCTCTGGTAAGAGGAGCATCATGTCGCAAGGTCTGACATCTTCCAGAGTCTTTGTGCGCTTTGTGCCATGACAACACTCCCTGCTGTCGCAATAACCTCATTTCTGCCACAAGGCTGATCTTAACATAATCTGCCTCAGTAGACCCTGTCATAATGTTACCCTCTTCACAATTCCTTTCCTAAATGAGCGTTGTACTATTGGTCTGCTAACGTGCTCCTCAGTTTCGTTGCCATTTTATTTTGCTAAGTAAAGCTGTAACACTCAATAACATGCAAATATATAAAACTCAATTCAATTAGGGTCTTTGTACATAAATGAAAGGCAGCTATCACAAATCTACAACAGTATGTAGTATGGGTTAAGTCTTTGAACTTTTCAGTTTGAGCTGACGTCTAATTTTGCTGTAATACTCAATCAAGGTAAATTATACCACATTAACTGGCAAGTTGCAGGTTGGCTAACTGCTAGTAAACTATCCGGCAACAGTCAGTATGTATATAAATGCATTCATTCACACACAATCCTACTCAACAGTTCATTGTATTTTGTAGTTGTCAGTCAAGTCAATAAAAATGCCTATCTTTACAAATGTTGTATACTACAAAGATGAAGTAATTGTAGAAATTATACAATAAATTATATAAGACTAATCCAGAAGACCATGCGTTTAGATGCATTAGCTGTCTTCTCAAATTATCACCACTAATGCACAAGGATAGGCAGTGGATAATCCTACAGCAATGGGATGCAGGTTCACAAAACAAGTTCTACAGAACAATTATGCCACATAATTTTAATAGCAATGTATTTAATAGTATGTGAAGATGTGAATTAATCTGTGTATACCCCATGTTCCTGGGGTCTTGGTACCTGCATAAAAGAACACCAGGCCCAGGTAAAAGCATACCTTTTGATAGGACAAACCTCCATAACCAGGTCAGCAGGGGTCACTGTTTCTGTTCTCCCTCGTACACAGCCAAATTTGTCTGTGTATATATCACCTGACCAAGCCAGAAGATCACTGGGACTTCGCCACCACCCCCTCTTCACTATTGGCTAGTGTTTTGTTATAATGACCACAATTATATGTAGGTAAAGTTTGTATATATCTAGTAGGCTGGCTAACTATCTGAATCACAAACTGCTTCATTTTAGTGCAACTGAATAGATTAAAAACGTTCAGTTATTTTGAGCTATGGTTTAAGAAATAATTGAGTTCTCATGGCTTGATGAATTATGATATCAGCAGCTCTGACCACACAAGTCGGGAAAATACACAGTTTGTGCTATCAAACGCAGCCGACTTTTAGTAAAGATTGGTAACACAAAAAAAAAAGTTTTTACCATGTGTGAAGTGTTTCCACTTTATGAACATTATGCTTTGCACATTCCCATTTATATGGTATTTTTACTTTTACTAAAAAAAAAAAAACTCCTGTTTTGGAGCTCTTTATGGGTTAACTTTGGGATATGAAAAGGTGATTACAAATGCCAGATAAATTACCCCCATATTTTGTTGACCTTAATGCAATGATTATAAATTTGTTTAATAAACAAAACTGCAATAAACCCACCTAGATAGAGGTGCAAGTGTATTTTGCCTCCACCCACAATGATGATGATGGTTAGAATGTATACAGTTGCTCAAAGTATCACTGTTGGAGAATTGCAGATGTTAGCAATTTTTCCAGGTCTGCAATTAGAGATCACTTGCATTCAAACAAAGTTTTCAGGAGCCATATCAGAAGAGAACCTTTTCTTTTATCTATCCACCTTTTCTTTTCACCTAAGCACATTAGAGCAGTCTGTCATTCAGTTTAAGTCCATTTCTTCGTTGACTTCTCTGGTAGCTATGTTGGCTCAAATTTCAGGACGGTATATTAAGTATATTGGGCAGTCATACAGCAAAATTAGATGAACCTCTGTTTTGGATCATTCCACCAAACAAATCTACTCCTTGTACATATTGGTGTTCTACAGATTCTACAGAAATTCTACAGATTTAATTGGTTCAATGTCATTTTGCAGGTTGAGTACCCCACATACCAGAATAAGTGGTTAGCTCGTACTTGACGCAAATATACAAACATTTTTGAGACTTTTAGGCTGTTGGTCACAGGAATCTCTTCTCTGTTCTGAATCATTCTTGTATATGCAATGTCATTGTTGATACATGATCCTAGCGGTCTGGACTTTTGTGGACAGCCTGTAAGGCGTGCACAAAATGATGTATGCAGTTTTGGGATTTAATGGTTGAGAGCATGTTTCCTTAAGGGTGACATTTTATAAACGTTTACATGGCACTGGTGCCCTGAGGTTTCACTTTTTCAACGTTCAAAAAGGCAATATCCGATACATTTCCTAAGCAGATTTTCTGATAAATACCATTTTCTGAAATTGTCATCTAAATGTAAAGTAACCATACAGGACCATGCATGAACAGCATTTTTGCTCATAACCTTTGCTTTTAGGGCCTGATGGAGAGTACCACTGGTCCAGGCATTACCCATACTGTGGAGGGGCCTTCCAGTCTCCTATTGACATACAGCCAGAGATGCTGAGATATGATCCGGACCTGCTCCCCATCCGGCTTCATGACTACAATCTGCCTGGCACGGAACAGCTCACCCTCAGCAACAATGGGCACTCGCGTAAGTGAAATCTGTTAACATTCTCAGTTAATATTGTTTACTTCGTTTTATTGATAAATGTCACTTTGACTGCAAATACTGTGATGGACCAGATCAATATATTTCCAGATGGCATTTAATTAATTCTATATTATATTGTATAAATAATTCATAGATTGGTGTAGTGGCCCTGGCGATTTGAGGCCCCTGCTTTGTGTTAAGTAAGAACTAACGATTTATTCTTGGTGTGGGTTTTGTTAGAACCCTGCATGTTGCTGTTGATATTCTATACATTTCATACTGAATGTGGATTATTTAAACTATCTTATTGAAAGGTGTATTCAGACAAGCTTAAGGATTAACTGTGGACAAACCTGCTGCTTTTAGCCACAATGAGTAAAGAGGTTTTTCTACTCAAGCCACGTTTCTAGCTCGACACGGCGAAAATGAGAGCAGCGTCTTTGTATGCCAGCCTTGGTAATTTTCTGTAATCACCCTCTTATTATGTCAGTGTACGCAAAAGCTGCAATCAGCTCATATTTTAGGCAAGTATGGAGTGTTTGTAGTCATGACTCATGTTGCAGCTAATCTGTTCAACAGTAATGCTCATGTCATCCCAGTTAAGTGCACCAGTTTTCTTATGAAACTACCAATATAAATTGGCTTGATTCTAATTTTGCGAAATTCATTTCTGACTTTACTGAGTTTTTGATCGTAGATGTTTTATGACAGAAGACTGTTGTGCACAGTATCACTTTCAGACAGGCTGACGGGTCTGCAGGTATTCAACACCGCATCCCATAAGTGTTTTGACTGAGGACCGATGTGATTATGTTGATATACCAGCTAGGAATAGGACATGGCTGAGCCACAGGTTTCAGAGCAGCCCTGAGGTTTCCGAGACTGAGACACTGAGCTCATCTACACTCACCCAAAATTAGTTTCTATATTAAGTTACAGATCGCTTGACGAGGCCGTTTTGCAGAATCCTTAGACAACGGGTCAAGTGACAGAAGCCCATATCCATGTAAAGAAATCAACATTCTAGGGATATGGTAATTAAAGACTTACCAACCCAACACATGCTCCGTGTCCTTCCCTGCTAAAAGTGATTTTTACGCATTATATTTGCATGGTGGACACTACGTTTTATTCTGCTTATTGTTTATATTTTGTTTTGTCAGTATTGCCATGTCTGATTTATACAAGTTGTTTTTAAGTACAAAAATTGGCTCAATTGTTTGATTTGCAAACTCAGTGTGTACTCGTTTTTATTTGCAGTGCAGCTCTCACTCCCATCTCGGATGCATTTTTCTGGTTTGCCTCATCGTTACTCAGCAGCTCAGCTTCACTTCCACTGGGGATCCTCCAATGTCCTGGCTGGGTCTGAGCACACTGTAAATGGCAAACAGTTTGCAGCTGAGGTACCCTGAAGCTGATAACAATCATGTTAGTTTTTAATTGAGATTTTAGGTTTAACCAATTTGAGCTTTAAAGCACTGCCCTGTAGTGTCTTGAAAGTTTGTGAACTCTTTTGGAATGTATTTGCTATGACATAAAACATCAGATTTAATACAATACAAGTAAAAGTGTAAAAAAAAACAAAAACAACGTGACTTTTATTTCATTGCAGACAGTAAGAACCCAATATACACTGCTCATAAAATTTGATGATGTTTAATTCTGAGATGGTTCATTATATTCATGGTTCAGTATATTTCTGTACAGTGCATAATATAATTCAATCATTGAATGAAGTGGAAGGAATTTTGGTGCATTAAGGCCAAGGGCATTAAACTGAATTCCAATGACCACTGATCCATCTTGGGCAAGGGATTACTTTGGCAAACCTTTATCACGCACTACAATATGGACATGCACAAATGCCACTTAAAACTTTACTGTGTAAAAAAAGAAACCTTTTGTTCACCATGTTTAGAAATGGTGTTGACGACTTCAGCATCTAGGGTGAACCATCACACAGTGGAAATGTGTTGTGTTCAGAGATGTATTCTGAGGTCATGTATTTACTTTTTTTATGGAAATAATTCACTCTGCGCACTCCAGACCAAAGACGAAAAGAACATTACGAGCATCTCAGAGTGCAAATGGGTGTGCATGACTCCTCATGTTACCAGATATGTTCCTTTGTGGCTATTGCTGCACAAGCAGGCACAGCAGATACTGAAAATCCAGGTATCAATTACTTCCACTTCCAGATATGTAGTACTGGATCATTAGCCACAATAAATGATGAATATGTTTAGCATTTTCTCATTTGGTTCACTTTATCTACATCTACTTTATGGGCTTTTTAAAAAAATGCGCGCAGAAAATCTAGTAAATTCTAAAGGGTTTACAAACACTCAAGCACCAAATGTATGTGATATCTGGTCATAAAATACCAAGCAGTAAAATAAGATGAAGTGCATCAGATTGCTTTTAGTAAACTATTGTATTCATAACATTCCTACACTAGGCGTTATGGATGTGGCGTAAAGATACCAGGCCTAAAAGTACTTAAAACTGACATCAAAGCATCTCTACATGTTGCACTTAAATCTGATGTCGGAACTGCCAGACTGAGTCACATGTCTAAAAATGCAGGTTTGAGGAAAATACAAAGTCTGCAAAAAATCAGTTATGCTAAAAGTGGTAGGATGAGCTGGCTGTTTGAACATGCAATGCTTCTTGGAAATATTCCTCTTGGGTTTGGAAGAGTTGTTTTCAAATTGGCACCTTCCGAAATGAAATGAATTCTCCCTCATTATCCCATAACCTGCACCTTGTGTATGTGTGTGGATGCTTTTCCTACTGTATGATTGTTTTCATAAATACCTTTTTCAACACAAAAGCGAGTTTTTTTTTTCTGTAGAATCAGTGCATTAAGTTGCTTATTGACAACTTAATGTTTTTCTCCTTGTGGGTAAATGTGGTATAAAGTCCAGAAACTCCCTTATCAAACTGCATTTAAAAATGATTTCCTAAATTAACGTGCTTGTCTAACTCATTTGAGAAAAGTTTACCCCTTATTCATTGCAGGGCTCTTCTGTTGTAAAAATGTTCTTTCATGAACATCTAACTGAAGAGCTACCTTCTTACCATAATGTTGGTCATCTGTGTTTTAAGGAATTCAGGACTGACTTTAAGGTATTTGGATCATTGGCTTATTGAGTGTAAGAACAACACCATGAGAGGTTTGAAGGGTCGTAAGTTTTAGCTCTAACAAGATCATGAAGTTCTGAGACCTAACAGAAACTCTCATATTCTGAAAACGTGGTCAAACTATATATATATATTTTTTTCATCACATTCAATAGCTTTTTTCAATGTTTTGTTAACTGTTAATTTATGTACACTCACTGGCCACTTTAGTACATAGTAACATTTCTGACAAATATTTACTCATAGTATAGACTACATATTCGTTATGTGAAGATCCCAAAGATGCTCTGTTGGATTGAAATCTGCTGACTGTGGAGGCCATTTGAGTTTGTGTTTAATATTGAGTTTTGTGACAAGGTGTGTCTGTTGGAATTGGAATGATCAGAACATCGGTACTTTTGTCATAAAGGGATGGGCAAGGTCAGTGGCAATGCTGAGGTAGGCTGTGAACTATATACAGTTGAAGAGGGGCCCAGTGTGCCAAGAAAATATTCAGCAAACCATTACCGCACCACCAGCCTTTGATTTGCCAAATTCTGACTCCAAAACCTCTAAACCTTTAATTTTGAAGCAAATGTGTGAATTGTAGCCTCTGTCTGAGGTTTAATGACATCTGATGTTTTGGTATGGCGTCCTGCTTCAATATTTCAGAGACTTTTCTGCATTCTTCAGTTGAATGAGTGATTACTTGAGTTACAGTTCCCTTATCAACGTGAACCAGTCTGGCCATTTCTCATCAGAACTCCTGCAAGGTGTTTTCACCCAGAGAACTAGCCTTCTGTAAATCTGTATAGTGATTTTTATAATATAGGTCTTAAGACAGGAATTAACTTTATCCTTAACATTTTTCCTCTCCCTCCAGATGCATGTGGTTCATTTCAATTCTGCCAAGTATCACAACCTTTCCATGGCAGTAGACAAATCTGATGGTCTTGCTGTACTGGGTGTCTTCATTGAGGTGAGTATGTATGTCGAGAAGACATTCAGTCATATACATGTGAAGTTGCAGCAATGCTAATCTATCTTTTGAAAACAAAAGGTGGGGGAGTTCAATCCTGCTTTTGAGCATTTCCTCAAATTTGCCAAAGACATTAAATATAAAGGTAAGCTTATTATTTAATTACTGTAGCTAACTTCATGCTGAAATATGGTGTAAAGCCATGTTGATTTTGTTCTTGTTGTATGACAGATCAGAAAATACAGGTACCAGCTTTTAACATCCGGGAGCTTCTACCTGCTCGTCTGAATGAGTATTACCGTTATGATGGATCTCTTACTACGCCACCCTGTTACCCAAGTGTGCTTTGGACATTATTCAGGAACTCCATGACTGTTTCGCTCAGACAGGTATAACTTTGAAACTGGTACAGCTTCACACAGTTAAGACTGTTTCAGGCCAGGATAATATGCAAACTCTTGGTAGGTAATCTGTGATTTTGAATGGTGTGTAATAACGGGTAGTTTGTTATTGCTGAACTGAAGGAACTTTGTCGGTGCAGATTTAATTAGAACCAGTAATGTTGCTGAAACTTGGTGTTTTGAACCACAAAATAGGTTTTTAAACTTTGTATTACGTTTTGTGTGTGCAGCCATCAGCCATTTTCCTTAAACGGTTTTCTTGCCCTAGAGCAAGCTATCATGCGACTTAATGTATTTTATTTGTTCGAACTAACTACAGTACTTTCTGACCAACTGTTGGTCCTGTAATATAATATCAAGTGGCTATAGTGTGTATTCTATATTGCTCACAAGAACTAGGGGATATTTTAAAATGAGATGTTAGTATTATAGAGTATTGTATAATACTATACATACAAGTGCACATTGCTTTGGGTCACTTTGTGGAACGGTTTAATAAAAGGCCAGATAGGATATTTCAGATTTCTTATAGGAAAAATATAGCTTAATATCTTTTTATTAATTGATTGTGCATTGCAATGTGAATCCAGTATGCCATTTTGTTACCTCAGTTGGCACACACATTCCCAAATGCATCACCCAAACTTGATTTAACAGTAAACCTTGCATATTCTAAATGTCTGTCCACTGTGTTTATCCTGAACTAAAATCCTTATAGTGATGAATATTTTGTTATAACAAAGCTTTATGTATGACTAGGCAACTGGCCAAGTGTGTTGCTATGGTAGGACAAAGAAAAGTAAACTGGGAAAGTAAAGTAAAATGGGACTCCCTATTCTGAGCCTATGAAAATAGATGCTGTGAACCATGGTGGTGTATGACTAATGTCATATTTCTGTTCTTACAATGTGTTTACAGTACCTTGCACTGGCCAGTGCTCTGTTTTCCTCTCATGCTCAAGAAACGGCCCCAGTGCCCCTGCTTGGAAATTACCGTAAACCACAACTAATGGACAACAGGGTGGTTTTAGTCTCCTTTCAGGACGGTGAGTAAACTTGTGGTAATCCACCTGCTGCATGGCCAAATGCTTGTCCTCACTTGAAGACAGCATGTAGTCTGAGAAATGGGCTGCCCGATTGGCTTTGGCTTGCTGAAAAGCTTCTGTTTATAGTCACTGGTCATGGTATATCCAACCAGCTCTTTCTCGTAATCTTGGTTCGTTTTTTTTTTTCTTTCTTAGTTCCCATAAACCGTACTTTGAGTTTAAAATTAGATTTTAAATGGACATGGATCTGGGGTTTAAACCGTACTTTCAACCACAAGAGCATTGTTTGTTATATGCTTGGATCAGAATACATGTAGTCTGAGGAACAGCTTCAGGGTTCTGACATCCTGAAAGGTGTAGTCACTACCTTTTTTATGCGAATTATTTTCCTGCAAGTGAAGACTTGCTCTAAAACGGCTTCCTTTTTCCTGCTGCTTATTGTTCTTTCTGCACATGACCGCTACTTTAAAATTTAACTGTACATGCGCAATAATAACAGGTGTTTGAAGTTCCTTCTCTTTTGCCTAGTTTAAGACAGTCTTAGCAGTGTGTGGCATTTTTGAACTTCTGTACAACTTGTGTGTGGCACAGGCTGGGCACTGCATGGCACTCTTTCAGTGTCGTCTCCCATGCAAAGGAGGCTAGTCATCCAACAGCTGCTGACCGGAGACCTTGCAGATTTGGCAGACGAAGACCTGAATAATCTTTTGCCAAAACTCATAAGCAAGCACCTGCCTACCAAGAAGAGCAGGAACAATCAGAGCCAGAAATCTGGCAGCAATGTTGCAGAGAAACAGCAGAGGAACCACATGAAGGATGCTGCTGGAAATAATTCGGTGTGGAAGAACACCAAGCCAAATTCTTATATGGACAAATATGTCGTAAATGATGACGCATTGTGTTTTATGTCCCTGGAAAAAAATGTATCAACTCGGCTAACCAGGCATCGTGCAGAAAGACAGTTGGTTCAAGCTCTGAAAAAAGCAGTGTTTCCAGAGCTTAATCTGAAGAGCTATTTAAACTGCAAGTCTGACTTGGATGTGCAGACCATCAGATATCTTCTTAGTTTCAGAGCTACAGATGAGGCAACCGAACTAGAGCAGGCCCTTACCAAAGCCACCCAGGGGGAAAAGCGAAAGCAAATGACTCGGTACCAGGGCTCAGCACTGACCAAGCTAACAGGGAAGTCCCAAGCTGCTGTCCTGAAGAACAGCCATCGCATGGTCCCCACTAATCATAGACTACAGCGTATAGAGTGGGAGGATTAGAACCACACTGAGGCAATAAACATAGGTTGCACCGCACATTGCATTAGTCACCAAAGACCTTTTGCATCATTCATTCTTAGAAACTTCTTTTTAATGTAACCAGCACTACTTTGTTAGACTGCCATGGCTTTAGAAGTTCAGATAAAATTTGCTTTTAACTTTACGAAGACAGGCTGTTTTTAGTAGTAGGATTTTTGGCGTTTATCTGGCTGTTGGTAAATAGGATTTGTGCATGTTCTGTTCGAGGATGATTGTAGTGGTTCAGATGCACCTCCAGAACATTGGCTGATGGTATGGGCAGGATGTTTATTTGATTTTTATCAATTGTATTAGTATCCAGATAGTATCTATCTAAATCAGGACCTCTGTACACCATAATTGTGCCAAAAGAGCAACAGTTCTACACATTTCTACAGCTTGCTTGGGTAGAGTCAAACTGCCAAAAATTCTGAATTTGTTTTGGAAATTTAAAGTCTAAAGAGAAGTAGTCAGGTGCATGTGGTGTTGTCTTTTTATGCTTTTTTAAAAAAATTTTATGTTCATCATGCAGGATTATTTTCCTAAGCAAAACCTGAAGTTGAACCTTCAGTTATGAATCCTAACAGTTCATTTGATGTACGATATGCATTAACTAAAACGGGGCTGCATGAAAAATGTAAATTATTTATTTAAAATTCACAACGCACAATAGTTTTTTAAATTTATTTATTTGTTTTTTCTGAAATTGGTATTTAAAAATAAGTAGAAATTATTGGCTTAAATGTATTTCTCAGGTTTGTAACCTTTAGTTCTACAGATCTGCTGTTGTGCAGGAACTGTTCAATTCTGGAGGTGTCAGTGTTCCATGGTTTTTAAATGCTCCTTTGGTAGTAATAAAGCTGCTCTGGGTGTCAGTTTTGACCAATGAAGCGTTGTGGAGCGACCTTTTCTGTTGTCTTTTTTTTTAAATGTTTTGATGATGTCAAGATAAAAGCATTGTAATAAAGCATTTAAACTGCAAAAGTGCCTCCTTTTAATTGTGCTTTTATTATAACTTTTTCATGTGGATTAAGTCTTTATGAAGAGTATGTCTGCACTTCATATTTTCGTGTAGGCTACATGGCTACATTGTAATTTAATGACCTGTGGTTCCTTTCTGCGCACTCTTCCTTAAATTGCTTTTATTTTCTCTTTCCCTTCTTGTAAGGTAATTTTACATTGAGCTGGGGTATGTTGCATTTAGCAGAATCAGCGTGTGTGCGTGCGCACATTTTGTGTGTCTGCTGTCTTACTACTGATTAGCTGACATGACGTCCTTATTCATAGTGGCAAGTACTGTTACACAGGGTATGAATGAGTAAGTGGTGACGTGCGCCCAAGTGAGATGCCTCAGAGCTGTCCCTCTGATTGTTAGATTTTTACATACAGTCATGGCTTGTTGGTGTCCTTACTGCTCATTTTATACTTTACATATGCAACCAACCTGTAATTTGACTTTACTTCATATACCACACTGTTCACATACTTACACAGTAGCCTAGTGTTTGCATGCTACTTTGTGTTTGTCACACTACCAGTCATTAAAATATTTGGGTTTGTGCTGCAAGTAGTCTTGTAACAACTGTTTATCTTTAGAGAGGCTCAAAAGGGACCGTCATGCTAATGATCTCAAAGAAACATTTTGTTTATTCAGATACTAAAACTAAGATGGTTTATTTATACCTTTTACATGATTTACTGGTGATGCTTGTACTATGCTGTTTAAACACAATATTTGATTTTTCTTTATACATTTTTTTTTGTTCACATCAGTACTATGTTCACATTTTTGTTGTATTACAATCTTTCTAAATCTTCCAATCTTGTGTACCCAAGTCTATTTTAAATGCATTAATATTTGAATCAGTCTGGCCATATTTAGTCTCAGTAGGATTTAATTGGTACATACATCATTTGTAAAACATCCTAATGGCTGCGTTCATGAAAAGTGTTCCTGATACCAAAATGTTAGCATAAATATATAAACAAAACCTACATATGGTCTTGACCACTTGTAAAGTGACCATGATGTCTGAAAGATGATTAGACATGACTGCACTTGAAGTTAATTACTTACTAAATAATTGTATAACATAAAATAAATGACATTAACTTCAACAAGCACTCAGTGTAATAATACAGCCTGTTGTACATTATTACATTTAGAAAATTCCATATAGAAACCTGGGGCAGCTGTGGAATTTTTATTTTTTTAAATTAGAAAATAGTTTATAGGTGTGTAATACTCACTGGTGGAAATGGCTGATCTTGCATTGTTGCGAGAACGTGTTTTTAAAGTTTATAGATGCATTAGTCCAGCAGGTCCCATTTTTTTTTTTCATATCTGTATAGGTGCTGTTGATTTTTGGCTGCTAGAATGTTTGACAGGAATTTCTCCAACTCTCAGTGAGCCACATCATCCCTGGAGGATTAGATGCCATAATTTATCTAATGCCTTGCGACACATTTAAGGTGCAGAACACCAACTGGAAGTGAAAAAAATGTATGCCCTATTGCAAACTCCAGGGCACCATCTAATGATGCATTTGCATATATACATAACAACCATTTAGTCAATGTGCAGTTGATTTAGGGGGACTGTGGTAGCCTAGCAGCTAAGGTACTTGACTCTGGACCAGAAGGTCCAGTGTTCAAATCCCATCTCTGTCAAGCTGCCACAGTTGGGTCCTTGAGCAAGACCCTTAACCCACCATTGCTCTGATTGT
>JAUZST010003053.1:0-17478 GCA_034779995.1 Parotocinclus haroldoi
TAATTTCATTGCAAATATAGGTATGCCAAAGGTTCTGATCCAGATAATTGGATAACCATTAATGAGGAGACTTCAGAAATTAAACTGACAAAGATTGCAGATCGTGAGTCAAAGTTCCTGGTCAATGGGACTTACTTTGCCCAGATCCTCTGCATGACCAAAGGTAAAAAAAGAAACTCTGTGACAATGGGTTTGATGACGCATTTAATCAGAAATCATTCATCAAACATGTCATAAGTGATTTATTTCTAATTGTTTCTAATTTGAAAAACCTTTTAATTAGATGTGCCATCCAAGACAGCTACTGGAACAATAGCTCTAAAAGTTCAAGATTCAAATGACAACTGTCCAGAACTGACCAGCACCTACAGAAATATCTGTTTAAATGATTCCGTCTTACTTGTGACTGCCTTTGATAAGGATGTTTATCCAAATGGTGAGCCTTACAAATTTGTTCTGATAGAGGAAGAGACTCGGGGGATGTGGGAGATGGATCCTGTAAATGGTAAATCATTTAGAATTACACTATATAAACTATTATTCTACAATATTCTGTGTCTACTCATATAAAGAAGCATAACTAATAATAGTATGACCCTATACAACTTTCGCAAGGAACATCTGTGCGCTTCAGTGCCAAAGAAATGCTGTGGCCAGGCTTTTATGAGCTTGCTCTGGACATTTCTGATGTGAAAGGGGTAAGATGTAAAGAGAAGCAGAAGCTTAAAGTGGAGGTCTGCACATGTGGCGAAGGTGGTATGTGTAGTCCCAGAACAGCCAATCAACAAGGTTCTTCAGCCAAACTGGGGTTTCCAGCCGCAGGAGCTTTAATAGGAGGTCTACTTCTACTTATGTGTAAGTTGCAATTCATGCACATTAGCCATGGCTGATCCACTATTTAAAGCACTTTGAAATTTGTTTATATCCTCCCCTAACAAAATGACTAGTCACCTGTGACTGAAACATACCCAGTAAACCATATAACCACCACAAATTCGGAAAAGGGAAAGTTAGTGTATACTGGAATTTTTGCCATTGCTGGTTGACCTGTATGATCGCACGCTTCTTTCACACTATGTCCTTTACAACGTTGAATGCAATCACTCCTTTAACATCTGCTCTGTGACCCATTTTCCACACATCCAGTGAGAAATTTACTGCACTCTATAACCCTTCTCATCTATACTGCTCACAAAAATTAGGGGGTACTCAAAGAATAAATATCTCATAAATAAATAGTCTTTTGTTTGTGAGCAGTGTATAAATTTCATGGCACACCTTTATAGCCTGATCATCCTTAACGCTATCATCTGCTATACCCTGAATTTGGTAAAGTAGTTCTCCTAGTAAAGCAAAGTTCACAAAATATGAAGGGAATGTAAAGTTACCTTAAACACACAAGGTGGCATTTTTTTTTGTCTGGAGAGTATATATCAAGGTGCCTAGTATTCAGTGTTCGGCTTTTATACTGATACCATATATGTGTGTGTGTGTGTGTTCTTATATTTTTAGTGATTCCATTAGTTCTGCTGTTCTGCCATTGTGGGGCAGTGGGCAATTTTGCAGAAATGCCTTTTTATGCAAAACAACATCTAATTGAATACCATACTGAAGGAAAAGGGGAGGATACGGTAAGACACATCAACTCAAATTTCACACATTTTTAACTGGCAACATTTTATTATGAAGATGGGTGACTGAAAATATCTCTTTATTATCTACAAAGCAATAGGAACTGTGGTAGGCGGAGGCTGTGCTCCCCTAACTGCTCAGTTTATACTGCTGTGAAACAAAGGGCTAATGCAATTATGTAGCAACAATAATGTCAACATTAATAACTCCAAAACAATTCTTAGATTTTATTAAAGGATGAATAATGCAATTCCATTTAAATATCATTACTGGTGATGGTGTTTGGAACATGTTATTGTTGTATTCGCCAAATCCCTCAACAACTATTGAACTTTTGAACATTTGAAAATGTGATCACACCACAGGGTGATATGCTCCTATAAATGTGTTATTTATTGCCTGCTATACAAAGCACCTAATTATTTCCACATGATGGCTGCCCATACTGTTATGGATCGCCAGTTGCATTACAGTTGAGAGCAGATATTGTGAATGGAAGATGCCCTTTGGTGCTTAAATCTACTTAAATGATACATATAAATGTATTGACATTGGTACATGTTTCCAAGTCTCTCTCATAATGTTTATTCAAAATATGCAGATTGTAGACTGCTCATAGAGGTGCTTCTGTTCCTGTTTATTTTTTGTGGCTCTACTGTTGGGACATTGAAGAACTATTCAAAGCATAATAACACTATTTTTCAATCTCAGCCTGGATCCGTCCTGTGTGGAGTTTGCATGTCCTGCCTAATTCAGTGGGGTTACACTGGATACTCCAGTTTCCTCCCATAGTCCTAAGACATGCATTGGTTGTAGTGTGTGTGCGCCCTAGAATGGATTTTCACCCTATGTTGCCAGCTGGGCACTGGCACTCCCACAAAAAAATACAACAAATGACTAGTTTCGATGATGCTGGAAAATAAAACTAAATAAACATTCGCTGATATACACTCCCATAGCGATTGATTGTTTACCTTCAAAATCGACATAATTTTTATGCACAATCTGCAACATCACTGTTTGGCCAGTCTGTTATTTGCCACCTAGTGATGAAGTCTTACAAAGTGCTAACTGTTAGGCCTCTTATTTCTAATACAGGTTAGTAATCCAGTCTGGTAGCCGGTAATAATGATGCAAGCAGCCTTCATCATATTAAATTAATTTCATTTTGTCTTTGCCCCAACTCATTTCTTTAGGAGGTGCCTCTTTTTTATTCTCCTCTTGTGACAGAGAGGCAAACTGCGGGAATATCTGGCAATGCCAGCAGCAAGACGGCCATGCTCAGTGTGGAGGGTTTTGGTGGTTCAGTACTTCAGAACCGTGATGAAAAGTTTGTGGAGATAGACAACTTGTCTGGATACCAAAAAAATACTTTCAGTGCGGGGCAAACTGTGTTCTCTGGAACACCTCTCTACTCTGCATCACTTCGCCAAAAGATGCACAGTATTTATGAAGAGCTAGCGCTGCCCGAATACTACCTTCATGATTACTTCTCTCAGGTAAGAAAAAATCCATTACACGTAGGCCTGTTACATTATAGCACTAAACACTTTTTCACTTTTACTTACAGAAAGTGAGTCATCACGCTGAGAATCTTGCACCTCCTTGTATTGACAGCCCCTTGCTCTACAGTGATGAAGTTCGGAATTCCCCTGTTCAATCGTTATTTGGCAGTAGTCTTACTGAGTCAGATAATGATCTGGACTTCCTCGATGACCTGGGCCCCAAATTCATTACTCTGGCAGAGATGTGCAGTCCTCCAAATGGTAGTATACCAAAATCTAAACCTGAACAAACTGAAAATGTCAAGTCAGTGGGCATCAGCACTAATTCAGTTTCACAATCTGATCAGTCTTCATCACAGCAAAGCACAGTCACCAAAGTCACTAAGAGCGCAGACAAATCTGGCAGCCTTTTCCATCTCAATAACGATCAGGCAATACGTGTGCAAGAGCAGCCTCTGTATTACCTAGTGGAAGATCCAGTACCAAGTACTGTGATTCTTGTTCAGAATCACCCTGCACAAGGTATGTACCTGATAAATGAAGCAACAGGGTGTGAGGGACTGGTTCACCAGGTAGACAGCGTAGCACTAGATCCTACCGCACAAAACGGAATGTATCTGATTCATGGAGTATCTACAGTACAGCAGGGCATCAAGCTGGGTAGCAGTGTGTCCAAACCGAAGCTTGCTAACCAAGATAGCTTAACTCCTCAGTAATTGTTCTGGGACACAGCAGCAAGCAAACGATCCAAACGGTGCTTCCAGACCAACAACCGCTGAGCTCAAAGGACAGAGGTTAGTGTACAGTCAGGAAATGAAAAGAAGCCTGATGAATTTAAGCTGACAATTTATGGTCTATGCTCTAGCTTTGCGTATATTGAGATGGTCAACGAGACTGATAACACCATTAAATGAACGAGCAGTGTCAGTGCACCATCCAAATATTAGCTGATCTTTGGTGGCACTGTGGGGCTCCTGGTTATTAGAGAGCAGAATAATAGGGATGAACAGACTATGTATAGAAACAGATGGATTACGGTCTGTAACTGTAGAACTTCAAAATGCTTCCATATGGTAAGTGGAACTGATCAAATGTACAGTGGTTGTAGAAATGGTTTTTAAATGTAACAAAGTAATCGGTGACTGCACATACAAAAACAAACGGTGTTGTACAATAAAATGTTACTCGTACCTGATTCATCTAGATATGCATCAGATAATTACTTTATTAACACTGTGAAATAAGAAACCAAAGCATGCAATTAATCACCTTTCACACTGACAGCTTAATTACTGAAATTCAGTTATGGCTTGGCTTTTGGTCTGCTATCCCAAGAGATTCAGTGGCCCCATCAGGCCAAATTTCTGGGAGCACCACTGTAGAAAAAACAACATATGCTAGTGATTTGTTCACTTGTTTTTAGCAGGGTTTAGCATGCTGTTTCCATGAATATTTTGCTAATAAATAATGACTACATAAAAGATGTGATCTACCCAACATTTAAAGTCTGTGTGGTACTTCTGTTATAAAACAATTGGCCGACTAGCATTCCATTTATAATCTGTTTATTCCTAGTCAAGGTAAAGATGGTGCCTTGCTGGTGGCACAGGGTCCAAGGCAGGCATAACCCTAGACAGGGTCTTGCTCCTTGTGCTTGAAAATAAATTAATGACTACATCAAATCGTGCAGCCGTGAGAGATAAAGATTCATCAGATCTGCTTTTCCAGTCGTTGTGTCTGTCCAGTTTTGGTGAGCCAGTGCTCACTGTAGGCTCAGCTCTTTAGTTATGGACTGACGGAAGCACAACCTGACACTATGCTGTTATGGAAGCCCATACACCTTAAGATTTGATCCACTGTGCATTCTCAGATGATTTTCTGTTCACCACTGTTGAGTGGTTATCTCAGTTACCAAAGCCTTTTCCTCTGCTCAAACCAGTCTGGCCTTTCGCTGCTGACCTCTCTAATAAGCTAGGTGTTCCTGCCCAAAGAACTGTCACACATTGGAAGTTTTTCTCCCTTTTTTTGCCCTCGTGTGACTGGCAGGTTAGATATTTGTGCTATGGAGCAGTTTAGCAGGTGTGCTAATAAAGTGGCTTACACAAATTAAAATGTATTTATTAATCATTACTAATTATCATTTTAAAATAAAAACAAATAGTTACGAGTTCACTGGGCACACCCATCTACTGATAAACAGCTGCATATATATATATACTATGGCCACAATCATTACACAACTACTTGTAAAGACCATGCTTATACATCAGTGCAGGTTGTGCAGTTGGACATGACACTCTGGCACTGGTACTGAGCAGATCTAAATCTAAAGATCTAAAACGCATCCAGATAAGGACGAGATCTCGGAATATAATAGTCTTTTCTACTAGAAATTTTTAATGGTCATTACAGAGCAGAATGCAGTGAGCAAACTTTTAACACAGTGAAGAGATCAGAAAACAAAGCAATCTGGAACCAGGACTGTATAGATGAGTGTAAGCATTCTGCAGGACAACCAGCAATGAAAACTGTTTTACAGAAACCATGGAGAGAGTAAACGACACAAACAAAAATCCTCCTGGCACCGTCACAGATTTATTGTTTAGATGTGGACTACATACATGGCTCCAGATTGTTTTAAAAAAAAAAGTGTCTGAAAATATATGCGCATTCTACAGTATTTTCTTTTTGGTAACACCATCCACATCACTATCACTGCAGCTCTCTGTCAAGAATTCAAAAGTGTAAAGAAAAGAAAATTAACTCAAGGCACAAATATGAATACTGCAAAATTTGCAACACTACACTACAAATTGGTAAAGGTGAATACGTAGGTAAAACCTCATTCTTTCCAACAGACAGATAAATAATTTGTTATGTTTATTTCAAGGGCTTTTTGGCATTTGGGTCTCAACTGATTGAACCGGAACACAGACCACAGTACCGAACCCAATGCCCTTCATAGCACCAACTATGGCAAGTCAGGTCACAGGCGCCGATAATTCCTCCCAAACAGCTCCAGCAATACCTTTTGTACACAAAACACTGGTTGGAAGTCCAATTGCCAATACAGGGACGAGGCAGGAATGAGTCCTTAAATATATTTATGTCCTACACGGCTCACAAAAATTAGGAGATATTTCATTATGGAATATTACAATTTGAAATAGTCCCCCACGTGCTGTGAGCAGTATATGACGATGGTGACCTATGACTATGAATTCCTACACTGCACACCCTTGTGAACGGTTTTGACTTTTTGGCTACAACTGATGCTTATATGATGCATACTGTACTGCAACGCGAGTCTGCAAGACTCTCGATCTGATTCCGAATGAAATACTGTTGCCCATTCCAGACAAAACGCTGTTTCCTAGGTGGGTGACGAGATGCGTCAGACACAAACATTAAATGTTTTTGCTAGAATCCATAATATTCCTTCATTTTGCAGCTTAACTCAGGTTGGTGTATTCCTTTTAAAAGGTTTGTACATAAAACCATAACCTCTAGTGCGGTTAGTTCTGTAATGCTCAATGGGCCAGAGAAAGCATTTCTTCTTAAACCAAGTGATAAAGACAAAAAAAAAAACACAAAAACAACATAAAACGAACAAACATGGGAAAAAAAAACGCTTTTACCGCAAAAATTGTATAGCAATCAAAAGAAACAGAAAGCAAAGCTTTAATACAGAGACGACTTTGGCACCTTTAATCTCCATTATTTTTCACTTTTAAGCCCCGTGTCTTATGAAACTGATATAAAACAGGTCAAAAAATGCATCTCAATGCTGGTTGCTCTCATGTGGTTCGTGCCCCATCTTATCCAGGATATCTGGGCCTGATCAGACTTAGTCTGAAAGATTAAGAAAAAAAAAAAAGAAAACTGTAAACAAGAGACTCGGCACAAGTAAGAATTTCAGACAAACGTTTTGCGCGCAAGGAATTCCAGAGGGAAAAGTATTCGCTTTTTATATACAAGACGTTAAGAACGGGCACAGCCGACGTGAGAGCACTGGTCCGGATACCAAGGTCATGTCTTAGCCTTTTTAAGATTTAGGCTTTTGAGCATGCTTCAGTTAGAGCTAGAAAGCTAGTGCCATGAGCAGCATTCAGAGATGATGCACATTTCTTTGCGTACTCACGCACAGTAAAAGAATACAATCTGTTTTATACAGGGCGTTGCACACAATCACACAAAATCTTAGCAGCTGTGACCCTAACTGACCAGTTATTTGTATTATAATCATATAACATTTACCTATGAACCTCCCTTACCTGGGCTCTGTTCTTCATGTTCATTTTTTACAGTGCACTTGAAGTAAAAGACACAAAAATGTATTAATTTTGAAAATAACATTAAGGCATGCAGTTGACATGGGTTCTTCGTTTGGTTTTTTTTTGGTTTTTTTTATAAGTAATACACCCCACATCAATACTGTTGTTAAGTCCATAAAATGCAAGGTGTTCAATTGTGTAATGTAAGGAGGGGATGGGGATAAAAGACACTTAGCTGCCAACGTAAGAGTGTCTTGCACTGGAATGATGCGCAACAGGACTAAGTGAGAGCATTGTTAATAGGCTGGTAGTTATTTACAAACCAGCCTGGATCCTGCATGCGCTCATAGCTGTCTTTTTACATGGGGCGAAAAAAAATATCTAGAAACAGTGATGCTCACATTACTCCATGAAATGGAAAAAAATAAATAAATACAAAAGACAAAAAAAAACAAAAACAAAAAAAACCTCATTTACACGTACAGAATTCCATCACACGTTTTCAGTGTAAAGGAAAGAAAATCCTTTTTCTTGCGCATTAACGTATAATACAAAATGTGCCATAAAACGTCTATTGGCATCTAGGTTGCTCGAATTATAAAACGCAGCTGTCTACATTGTTGGCATGATGAAAATGAACACGCTGATAACCGCCCGTGGAAACTAGTTAAGGCTTTTCAGTAAACATCTGATTTGGTGACACTGAATCTCCCCGTTTTCTCCTTGCCTTTTTTTGTAGAATGATCTGGTTTTAAGTAGTTTAAGCCGCATAAACGTATTTAACATGCAGTGGGCCGCGCGTGGGCGCGTTCACAAAAACATGGGTGGAACTCAACAAGCGCACACGCTTTCACGCGACATTCAGTCGTTTCGGTATTCAGAGACTGTTCTCTCTAGTTTAAGGTTACTTGGCAGCCGTATGCAACGTTGTGGCTTTACGTGCTCCGCCCTCGGTGCCAGGTCGTGTTCGGGCAACGATGACCAGGCGAGGAGACAGCAGAGCGGTGGTCAGTACTCGGGTATGGGAGCCAGCTCAGGGCTTAAGCTAACAGTTATGTTTTTATACAAATTATCTAAAGAGATTTCTGGAGTGTACTGGAGATTATTCAGACCATCCAGCTGTTGCCGTTCTTTAGAGTACCTTAGTAGCTTGTACCTGAGAGAGAGAGAGAGAGAGAGAGAGAGAGAGAGAGAGAGAGAGAGAGAGAGAGAGAGAGAGAGGAACACAAGTCAGCCTTTTTTATGAAAACAGCAGTGCTGGGCAGTACACCTGTTCATGTAGTATGGTGGTATATAGGTAGTATATAATTTATATAATTATATACTTATATATAATATATATTTAGATAATCATACTGTATAAAATACATCTGTAACACTGCAGTATTATATAAAACTATCACTAAAAGTGCAAAAAAAGTGCGCTATGTAGGATGGTGTTGTCAAACAACATGCTGGGCACAGCTCACAAACTAGCCAAATAACAGGCATCACAGCCTAGCCTAGCCTAGCCTAGCGGGAGGGGCTTCAGCATTACAGTTGATTAAGGAACAGAATAAAAGCGATGGAACTCTGACTGGAGAAACAACAGAAGAACTTGTGACAAAGATAGGAGCCGTGTCTGCAGTCTGGATGTGTTTTGGTTTAGAAAAAAAAGAAATCAGACAGACAAAAATTGAAGCTTTGGCAAGCCGCTTTTGGTACCTCAGCAACTTCAAATCTCAGCACGAAGCCTGTGTTCGGTTAGAAAGCGTGTATGAGATGATGACTGCCCGATTCAATGCCGTCAACTAGTTGCACTGGGGGATCAACGCGCGTTTACATGCACTTAATATCCAATAACCTTTGATTTGACACGACTCAGGCAGTAATCTCACAGAAATATATGCGATTTAAGCCTTAAACTTTCATATTAAATAATCAAATTCTCAAATATTTTCTCAAATATATACCGCAAAAGTCGCTTCAACCCCTTAAAAAATAATAATAAAAATAAAAACTGTGAAACCGTAGTAATCTTACAAATAAAAAAAAATAGAAAATATATCATACAAAGTTTGGGTCATTCACTACTCTAAATGAGGTGCAACAGTAACAGGTTACTGCAATAAACAGTTATGGGAATGTACGTACACTGCTCACTAAAATTATGGGATATTTCAATTTGATGAATTCCCTCAATTTTGTGAGCAGTATAGTTTTCGATTTTAAGTATGACCCACGCTGACCCACACAGATGCAGGCAGACCTCGTGGACCGATTCTCAATGCCACGTCAATTGCTATTGTCACAGAGGAATTGTCACAGAGTGGACGTCCATTGGTTTCCCATGATGTCGTTTGCGTGATTGTCGCGGTGTAAAGTTATATCTTATGCCATATCTTATATAATATATTTAAGTTTAGTGCTTCGAAAAATGTAAGCAGTTATTTTTTGCTGTGTAAAGATTTCCACGTAGAAGTTTGTATTGTAGAATCTATAATAACAGTTTCTGTTATTTTTATCTTTTAGCACGAGTAGAGGATGTGTTCTTGAGTTCTTGACCCACACAGACGCACACATGCACGAAGACAATTTATAATATATAATAATAATAATATAAACTGACCTTCCCAAAAACTGCACTTCCCCCCGATGGTGATGTGGAATAGATTTGTATTTACCAAGCTCTCCCTCAGGTCTGGTCACATTCAAGCCGACAAAGTGAACCCTGGATAATAAACAACACACAGAAATGACCAATGAGGACATGCATGCACTGTAGAAAAGGAACAGCACCCCGTGATTTATAAATGATACCACACATACCTATTCCAGAGGTCATCATCCTCCCCACCCCAGCCCCAGAAGGCATTTGGAAAACCGTTGATCTTGCGAAATTGCTCCACTGTAAGTCCACTCACTCCTCCAAAGAATTCTGTGTAAGGCAGGCTGAAAAAAAGTCAGTTCGATCATGTATAGAAATGGCATCAGTTCATTCATGTATAGAAATGTGTGCAGAGTAATTCAGTTAGGATTTAGTTAGGATTTAGTTAGGATTTTGTACTAATTACATTGATTCAGCTCTGTACTAGAGGTCTACAGAGTATTACGAATCAATCAAACTAGCTCCATCAGCAGAAACTGATGACATTATTTCTAGTCAAAACTAATTAAGACTCATTAGCATTTTGTGCTCGAGTTTATTTTAGAAATGCAAATTACAAGGTGATTCCATACTTCTTTCCTTAACATATGAGTAATTCCATAATTCTTCCTGTACTTGGTTTGGAAAAATAGAAAAATTGCTTGAAAAATTATTTGATTTGTTTGAGTTATGTTTCATGAAGCCAGAAGGCTGAGCTATTAAACAAGACGTTTATCCTATCTGTAATTAATTGATTTGATAATCTTTGAGAGGGGATGCATTTACAACTGTGGGGACTGTGGTGGCCTAGTGGTCAGGGTACTGGACTACGGACAAGAAGGTCCAGGGTTCGAATCCCAATGGATCCCTGAGCAAGGCCCTTAACTGTAAGTCACTCTGGATAAGCGAGTCTGCTAAATGCCTTAAAAGTAAATGCAAACTAAACATTCTCTAAAACTACACAGAACTTTAGAGCCACAGAAAAATATATGCCCTAAAACTTCACAAGCAGTGGCTAAGAACCAGAAATTCAAGTAGTAGAAAGAAAGACAAGTCAAATAGGAAGCATAATCCATACCACTTCCCTCTAGCTCACTTACATGTACATGTACTTGTCAAGCTTTGTGGCAAAGTGACGTGGCATCTGTCCACATCCATAGTAATTCCGGTCATTTTCAGGAATATGATCAACATCATGAAACACCACACAGTCCCAATCAAGGTCTTTCATTGCTTCTTTGAAGCCCACATTAAACAGCATGGCACGGTTAAACGGCTGTGTACCTGTCTGAAAACACAAAAGCCCACAGTGTTAAATGGGAGGGAGAAAATGGCACTTTCAGTTTTCAAAGAAAAGGAAAAAAAAACCCGAATATTTTTCAATACCAAAATGCTAAATGCCGTAAATGTAAATACGAGTATGGTAGACGAGTGTAAAATATGCAACAAGTGAAATACCAGCTAAATAAAATGTAACACTTCATAAGCGCGCAATCAGCCACAAGTGAAAAATGTACAATGTGTAAACCTATCCAGAAACTAACGAATAATAGCCATTAACCAAGCCTATATTGTACACAAAACAATTAGCTGAAGAACGATAATCTTGAGTATGGACATATATTGGATGACTAGATAATAAGTTAACAATGAAACGCCTAACTTCATTTATGCACGATAGAAGAGCTTCTGTATAAGGATTGTTAAAAAAAAACTAAAGTCTTTAATCAATAACTGTGTCCAAACAGACCAGCAGAGAGCAGCATGACCTAAGCTCATTAAGCTTCGACTTACTTTCCACATAAATGACGTTGCAACTTGGTTCACGGACAGGAATTCGGTTTAACTACTGTATAGTACTTCCTCCAAAGTACATAGATTGTTTGATGCACATTGTTAGGTGGGGAAGAGAATGTCGAGGCCAATTTCAAGTTTCAAAGAAAGGACAATCCTCTTTCCCAGCTTTAATCAACCAGATAACTTTTGTATCAAATTGGAAGTGGGGAAACTACAGAGCAAATCTTACAGTGCATCTTCTGAAAGATATATATTTAGCAAAGTGCTGTACAAAGATGTCAAAATTCTCCTCATGTCAATGCCCAGTAATCGGAAAATTCACCTTCTATTTCATGCTGTTGTGCCGAGTATATCGTCATTTGTTATTCAAGCTCAGGTCATGAACTCAGCAGTGGAAACGCAAACCAAGAACTGTATAGTCTAATGGATGGTTTCAGCAGGCCGTCATTATGTATGGAAACAATGGTGGAAACATAGCTTTTCTGTACGTGCACATACCTGCTCAATTACATAGAACCCAAACTGTAGACGCTGGCGCTGTAGCATTGGGACAAGGTGAAGGAATAGGATTGGAAGATGTTCATGACGATTCCTAAACGGGATCAAAATAGCCACCTGAGAGGCAGGGAGAGGGAGAGTATGAATTTTCTGCCCACTTTGTTACTTTAAATTTGAATTAAAAAAAAAAAAAAGTCAAGACCCAATGCCATGGGGCATGTGCTTTCATGATAGGATATGACAGTAGACTGCCAGGCATTGTGTGGTGTTGACGATACTGCTCCTGCCCAAACAGGTTCGGTTTGTAACGGCACCACCCAGCCTTCAGATTGCATGACCAGCACAGGATTTGAAATCATGTCTCTAAAAAGCAGCGGGTACTGTACTTTAATTACAAACTCGGTTGATAAATGAAAATAGATTGCAGAATAGAATTCAGAGCCACTTGCATAATACATTTCTGAGAAGAAAAAAAAATTCTAAGGTAAAATGCTTGTCAGTTTACTTTAAAACATTATCAAAGAGCAAATGTCTACATTTCTCTAATTTCCTTCCATACTGCTATCGCTTTTAAGGGTGGAAGAAAACTTGATCCATCTCAGAAAGCATGTTCGGCTAACTGAGCTAACTAACGTGAAGCTAAATTAAAGCAAATAAACGAGTTTCCTCTTGGCTTCTGTTCCTGAAGATTCCCGGCTCTAATTGAACTTGAGTCGATTCAACGCGTTTAATCTGTTACACCCACTGTTTAACGTCTCTACACAAATGACTGCCCATTTTTGCCCATTCTAACTGGGTCGATTGTGTAAACACAAATTTAACACGAGGAAAACCAAAACTTTAGTGTTAGGATCCTAACCTAACAAATCACACCTGTAGTGCCTGTCACCAATTCGGGAAACAAAATAAATCTGCATTTTCTGTAGGTTTAAATTGCTAGGATCAAACTGAACACAAAGGGAAAAGTTGTTAGTATATTTGAACATAACAGGAGCGCTTGGCAGTTTAGGACACTTTATTATCAACAGGATGAACGGAGGGAAACGTTTACCTTCCAGCGTGGTTTGCAGTCTTCAGGCTGCCAGTGGCCTCCAAACTGTGTACCAAGCTGCCGAAGGTAAAGTACCACCTCCTCCATAGGAACCTCAGTCATATTTACATCTATAGGACCCTCTGCAGAGACACACACACACACACACACACACACACACACACACACACACACAAACACACACACAAACACATTAAACTTCAGCAAAATAACTAGCCAGACATACAATCCCAATCAAATTGATGTTTGTGGAGAAGTAAATTACAAGCAAAAGGTTTCAAAAGAAATCAATTCCAAAGACCTTTTGTACCATGGCTCAACAAACTATTATGTAGGGAGTTACATTTCCCATAAGATTAGCAACACAACCCATATTCATTAAATATTACAATGTATATGTGAAGCAACAATACACATTCAAATGAGTCAAATGAGACAGAAGAACAGCACCTTGTTTATTGGAATACGTAAACCTATTTAGTAAATTCTCAGAAAACTTGATCATTTGAAACTTGGTCCCAGTTTCTTAAACTCCACACAATTTTTTTTTTACCTAGCATGGTATTACAATAACCATATTCTACATCCTTGTTTGTTTCACACGCTTTTGACTAGAGCTGTGTACATAATAAAAGCTACTTTCTCATATTATATTTATTTCGAAATTGTGTGAAGAAACTTAAGCATGTAACGAAATATACAACAGTAACATATAGGTTTATTAGAAATACACAGAGTGCACCTTTATTGGCTCCAGTCATGGCATGGGCCAGACAGACTGTTGCTCAAAACCTCTGCCTTAAGTTTGAGAATTGTGGATGGCTGCAGTACAACTTACAACCCAGCTTTTTTGTAATCTGTCACATTAATATCTCTCCTAATACATTTTCTAACACCATATGGGCTTCATAGAAGTCCCTTAAAAGGGGTGTGGTGATTAACTGACCAGCTAACGGATGTGCTGACTCTCTGAAGCCAGGCACACACTGTGTTCTTTTAGAAATCTTGTTCTTTGGTGACAATTCCCACTGCATGTTAGCCTGTAATTTATATGATCACACTGTACAAAAGTATTCAGCCCAACTGACGCTGTAATATTGGTGTAAACACAGCACATGAAACATGGCCCCAAGGCAGAGTTCTTTTGCAAGCAAGCACCCAGGGCTTACATGAGAGGCGACTGTACCCCACCAAGAGCTGAAATGCCCATGATGTTCTCTTTATCCCCCCCCACCCCCCACCCCTTACATAGTTCCACAATATAAACCGTCTAACCATGGACATCATTTTAAAGTAGATCATTTAAGATTTCTCAGATCTGGTTATGTTCCTTGAATAAAAACGCACTTTTATGTAAATGACATATCTGCCTCATTTTCACAACTCCGACTCCCCCCTTTTTTTCGACATTTACACTATGATACATTATTCATTATGATTGGGACCATCTCGCAGTTCCTGATAATACCAAAGAGTTTTTTTTCTGTCCCCCGTTTGCAGACGTTTTTCTCTCCACCTTTATATTACTTTCTTACTGACTAGTGGTACAACGACCTAAAAGGGAGACACTTCCTGTTAAACTTGGTGATTAGAGTTATTCTAAAATATACTACTGCTCTATACGTTCCAGATATAGCCTCATTCAACCCAAGGTTGTACACAGGCTCAACTATTTAAAAAAAATAAAACGGACTTTCTCCACAGTGTGATGTGCCACGATGCTTAGGAATTTTACATCACTTTTGGTTCTGCCCTACGGTGCAGAACAATTTCATTAAGATTAGTAATTGCTTCTCTGAAATGTTGAAAACCGTTCCCTCTGACCTCAAGTCTTGGGAATATCAGTTCTTGTTAGCTGGCGTTGCTGCTAAACAATACATTTTTGATCGGGAAATTACATCATGCTTTTAATAATGCTCATGGAACACAGCTGTCGAAAATCAAGATCACAAAATGTCTGAGACGCTGTGGACTGTTTTACTCATTATCCCACATTAAAAGCAGCTATTCAAACTCACTCATAGAAGGTAAGCGCTCGGGGCAGGGCAGGTTCCGCACATAAGTAAAATTTTCAGGGAGGTATGTAGTCGGTTGAGCAACATACTCGCTGGAGTTGTTGCCATCTGGATAGTCTGTAAACACAAGCACACATATATAGCAGACTTTCAGCTTATGCAAAATACCAGAATTAATAATGTTTCTGTCTAGATGATATGCATGCGTGTCCTCACCCTTACCTGTCCCGTTGATGGTGGTATTTTTATTCGTGTACGATCTAATCATCTGGCCAATTGTGCGTACGTTATCACGTAGCATTATACCCTGAGCCTGCACCATGAAGAAGTATGTGTTGGCTGAGAGAAACAAAGAAAAGGAACTTAATTACACCTTTGAGATATTATCAAAAACTGAAGTTGACCGATTACCTACTGGCTTCTACAGACAAAACTTTCACACTGGTATATAAAGAACAGATGGAATTCCAAATATCTTAGCAAGCTGCCTATTCTACTACAAGAGTACAAAAAAAAAACACATAAAAAAAGAGGATATTTCAAAATGAATACGAAATGATAAAAAAAGAAAAAGCATTTGATCTTTATTAAACAAGAACATCAGATCATGTCAAGTCAAAGAAAGCTGTTATATAATCCAAATAAGACGCAAAAACAAATTTCATTTAATTGGCGAAAATGCAATATATGAAAGGCTGAACGTGCTGGAGTATCTGAACGCTCTGAAAATGCACGTCCTGCAGTTTCCCAGCCCTTGCATTGCCTCTTCAACATGATTTGCTTGAATGTGAAGCTTGCAGAGCCATGGGACGTCTTGAGGCTGATCAAATCCAGACAACAGTGATAACAGCACATGAAACATCCCAAACATCCCAAGGTGTGATTATCAGACTGGAATTACTTTCAAGAGACTGGAACAGTACAAAGAAGACTAGGGCAGGGTAGCCCATCTACCACAACAGCAAGAGATGACCTCTACTTGAACTTGTTGGCAAGAAGGAGCACGTGCAGCAATGCAACAGAGTTGTGGGGACAGTTTCTTACTGCCACTGGATGAAGGATATGAACCCAGACCATATAAAATTGATTCCACTGTGTTGTACTGCGTGCCCAGCGGCCAATGGCATGCATTCTGTTATTTGCTGAATCTGTAGAACCCATCGAAGGTGGGTTAATGAGCATGGTCATTGAACCTGTGATGAGTGGCCAACTGTCCTCTTTTCTGAGGAGTCACGGTCAGTTTGCAGCCTGACAATCATTGTGTCCTGATCTGACGTGAATGAGGAACACAGGAGAATCCATACCTAATGTGGTGGTGGAATAGTGGTTTGGGCTAACATTAGCATTGGTGGTCGTACTGAGGTCCACATCATCACAAATGGATCGCTGACTGCTGTCAGATACTGGGATGAGGTTCTACACCCTTCAGTGGTACCCTATGGTGGAGCAGTTGGAAACAGCCTTCCTTTCATGGACTTTAATGCAAGGCCCTACCGTGCGCATCTTATTAACAACATGCTTCAGGAGGCAGGAACTGAACGAATTGGCTGGTCTTCACATTCTCCAGACCTGAATCTCATTGAACATGCCTTGGGATGTACCGGGGAAGACGGCTGGCAAACCGTCCTTTTTAAGCTGTTCAATGCCCTGGAGCAAGAGTGGCAGAGGATCCCACAAGAACTGCTCAATAATCGGATCCTGTAAATGCCCCATCGCTGTCAGTGTGTTTCGGCAGTCTTGGGTGACCATACACACTACTGAACAGTCAATGTGGGGTACTCTCATCCAGTTCTACAATCCCTGGCAAAAAGTATGGAATCACCAGTCTTGGATGAGCATCATTCAGACATTTCATTCTGTAGAACAGACTCAGGTCAAAAACATGATATGATATTAAGGTCATTCCAAAGTGCAACTTGTTAACTTTCAGGAACACTCAAAGAAATGAAGAGAAAACATTGTGGAAGTCAGTGAATGTTACTTTTTTTGACCAAGCACAGGGAAAAAAATATGGAATCACTCAAATTGGAGGTAGAAAATAAGGACACACCCAGTCAATTTCCTTTCCCTAAATGGACAC
>JAUZST010003054.1:0-17478 GCA_034779995.1 Parotocinclus haroldoi
TAATAATAATAATAATAATAATAATAACAAGAATCTTAATAATAATATTATTGTTATTATAAATAATAATAATAATAATAATAATAATAATAATAATGATGATGATGATAATAATAATAGTAATAATAATAATAATACAAATAATGATGATGATAATAATAATAATAATAATAATAATAATAATAATAATAATAATAATAATAATACAAATAATGATGATGATAATAATAATAATAAGAAGAAGAATGCAGCTGTTAGTGATTTGGGTTTAAGACGGGATGATGTTTGTTTATCGCGTCTGTATTAACACACTTCTGTTCTGTCTGCCAGAGGCTGTGTGAGTTGCAGAGTTCATTGGTTTAAGGCATAAGCGAGTTACAGTCTGAACCATCAAAAAAAATATTATACGTTCATTCTGGTTCAAACAACAGAAAAGCAAATAGATCAAAGCTAACCAGATACTAATAATTTATGAACAAACGAACCCCCCAAATCAGCTAATCAGCAGCTCGGCCCTGTTCTGATCCCTTCTTCTAAAAGCTCAGCCGATGGATAACCTTGAAAATCCTGTTTCTTTCATCTCTTTTTCACGAGAGCTTTGAAATTTAAAAGACCGAGATCTCTCGATTCACACATCTGAGGAGTACAGATTTCCAAAGGTCACAGGAGATAAAACTCAAGGTGGACCGCGGGGGGGGGGGATATATCGCTGTGGAAGACGCAGAGCGATCTAAACACACTTCCCCTGGCATGACAGAGGAAACACCCCCCCCCCCCCCCCCACCCCTGCGAGAGGCAGGAGTGTCTGCTGTACGTTACGAAACTTTGGGCTGCCCGTCACATTTGGGTCCATTGTGCCCAGTTTAATGCGGACAAAACCTGACAGTGTTTCCGAGGGGGTTTCCTCTTTCGCCTGCGTCACAGTGGCACCACAAACACGCCCACATACAGTCCTCACTCAGGCCTGGTGATTCCTCCTCCCATTTCAGGATGGATCTTATTGATGCCTTCATCTATGCCCGTCTCAGCATGTTCACCCCGGGTGGCGAAATAGAACAAACTGTTTGTGTTACTGTTATCCAAAGATGTTCTGTTATTAGTTCTCTGCTCTCGTGGTCTCTTTACTCTGTATAATTCATTAACGGATAACTTTGAACACGTTTGTTTCCACCAGACGTGCCGCTCTAGCTTATTAGTGCTCTATTTATACGCGTATAATAGAGTAGTCTGATCGGGTTGCCATTTCAGGGCTTTCAGTGCAAGCCATCTAGTGAGATGAAGGTATTGTTCTGGGGATCTCTGTGTTAGGGCAGGTCAAGGAAAGTTTGGAATCGTTCACGAGCTATAATTATACTATTATGGCCCTGATGGGTAGTCTAGACCTGGATGTTTGAGGATGGAAAATGACGGGACAATAAATAGACCTCTGATTATTGTGCGTTGTTGCAGCAATGTAATCCATTATCGATCCGAGGCCTTTTAGCGCTTTAATATCGCAGATCCTCTTACTTACTGGACGTCCGTGTTGGTGTTTCTTTTATTAATAACTCTAAGCAACGTTTAGAAAGCAGACGCCAACATCCTCAACCTTGTGCTCTTAGCCGTGAAGGATTTTTTTTCAGCGTGTAACGACTCCAAGGGCTTGATGGATCAGTTTCTCACTGAGATGTCCAGCTTGTCACTACCGGGTCAGACAGACCCAAATCTGGGTGAAATGGGGGTTGCAGGGTGCAGGCGCTAGACAGTGTATCGCCGGGGTTGCCTGTTGCGTTCTTTCAAAAACCCGCACATCTGATTACCAGCTTCAGAACCACGAAGAGCTGAGGACCCCATAGGATAACACACACGCGACAGTGGAAAGGAAAAACTCCAGGAGGAATCCTTGCACCGAAAAGAGCTCTAATGTGTAACCCATCCTTCTCTGGATGCAACCAAGGAGAAGTTCTTAAGAGCTAGACATTTGCGCTGGATACGAAGGACCTGTAAAAATGAATCCTGTCTGGACTTACTGTACCATATGGAAAGTGCCAGAGGGGCGGGTTCATGCGCTACGTTGTGTTGGGCATCCTGGCATCTCAAGCGGTAGCCGGATCCCCAGATCTGGCCGTCTCGTGCCAAGCCGCTCCCTCGCCAACCCCGACAGATGCCACATCGTTTAAACCCACATCCTCCCTTTTTCCTCCCAAGTCAGCCCTGGCTGAGCGGTTCTGGGTTCCAGACCTGGCTTCTGTTGTATCAGGAGTCTGCCCACACCTCGCATTCGGTCTGTTTTGGGCACCGAGTTGGCCCGAGCGTCCGAGGCAGGAGGACCGTGTTTGGCACTGTTGTGTCTGAAACCGAGAACCGTGCCCGGGCAAGATGCCCAGAGTTCTGCATGTGCTCCCTGCACCTGTTGGACCGAGGACCAACAGATTGCATTGTTTTCAGACCGAGGTGATATTATGAGGCGTTGTCCTGGCAAGCGAAGCGTGCATAATAAGCGCACGTCTTCATTTCAACCTTGTGGGGACGAACGTGCCAAGTGTCAAGGCTGCGCCGCGTTTAAAAGCCACCCCTACAAGGTTCAGACGGAAATTTACGGGCCCGTACCCCTTGGCGCTGTGGCGAACGTAATGCTTCACTCTTAAAACCCCACCGTCCCATCGATTTCTTTTTCCCTGCATCTTCTTAACGCAAATTTCCGAAGTGATAAACGACTGCATTAACAAAGAATTTCCTCGGCACCGGCGGCCGACTCCAATTTTCCTCCGTTTTTTCCTTCGCATTCACGGTCGACCTTCATTCCGTGGCTTCTTTGTGCTAAAGCGAGCAGAGCCAGGTGAGAATGCACTTCTGGAGAATGTCCTTTCAGACTTCGTTAGTGATTCGCGGTGAAACGCGAGCGCAAACATGCTACACCTGCAGGCTTATCCGTCGACAAAAATCACTCAATAAGGCGAGTAAAACAGAGACTCAGACTGGAGATGAGTCTTAAAGATAAATGTTTCAGGACCCGCATTCGATTCCGCTCCCTCGGCGCCGTGCTTAATTCGTCCGATTGGAAGGTAAATCCTCATTTTTCAGAGTTCTCCCGAAATCCGGTTCAGCTGAACAGGTTTCGCCGCGCAGGTTATGAAATGTTTTTTTTTTTTTTCTTTTTTGTTCTGCTTTTAATTTCGCCGCCCTACAAGGATAGTAAAAAATCCGACCGTCGGTCTGAGTTCCTACCACCAAGGAGAGCTTTTTATGAGAGCTGATCTTCTGTGTTATGAGCTAGGATGCAGGAAAAGGGGATTTATGAAAGGAATGGCGTTTAATGAAATGGGGGGAATAACTAAAAAGGCGGAGCAAAAGGCTCCCCAAAGTACAGAAAGCAAAAATTGGGAAAAGCAGCTGGGTCATGTCCCATCCATCGCCGGCGTGAGAGCGAATGGGTGGCAATGCGTCCCAGAAACGGAAGCGCAAGAAGAGGCCGCATCGGGGCGGGTCCTAAACAGAGCGTCGCAGCCGACCGGAGTTAAGCTGGGCAGAAAGCCGAAGGGAAGCTAAGCTTCGGGATTCCCTGGTTATATACCTAAATAGCTGAATTACCTCATGGGGTTTCCCCCTTACACATCGGTCAGCTCGAAAAGCCCCGGGATGTCACCGTCTGACCGTAAGTGCTTAAGAGCAATGTCAGTCGTTGTGCTGCGCGAACGGAAGGTCAAATGAACCAAGACGACGTGACGACGAACCGCACTGAGGCTCATGCTTAAGTAACAGGAGCCCCAGGTGTTCGTCATCACGTCATCAGCCTGTTGGAGAATAAAGGGGGTTCTAACGAGCGCACGGTAATGGCGGACGGCGGTTGCGCGAGGTAGGCTTCCTGACATTCTGTCGTCCCACGACTCCCTGGTTTCGGGTTTCTTTTCGCGTCATCGCAAACCAAGACTTGCAATGTGACGTCAGCGTTATATTTCCGCTTTTCTTTATTTTTTTAAATCCGGATTGACCTTTTCCTGTTTCACAATAAACGCCAGGGCTGGAACTCTGGATTTGGACCGTGCCTCACTCTCTCTCTCTCTCTCACTCTCACGCTCACGAGCCCCTGATTAATTAGCGTTAAATTTAAGTCTTGGAGATACTTCATAAAGCTGCGGCGCAGTCTCGCGTCTGAACGTCTTCAATCGCTTTGCAATTAGACCCGGCACAATAAGTGAGCATAATGGCGCAATGATTATTCATTATTGTAATTACAGTCATTAGACGCCTGAGAGGGGGAGAAGCGTGAATTCGGGTCACCGAGTCCCTTTCGCGAGCTCCTGCGGCGCCGGCCGCGTTCCTGCGCCGAGGTGCAAAGAGGAGAGCCGTGTTTTTGGAGCGGAAAGCGCAGTCGCGGATCTGCACCCGGGGAGCGTTCTAATAATCTCCTGCCCCCGTACGGGCACCGCGTGCTCAGGTTCCGGGGCGTGATGGATTTGAGCTATTCCGCCGGCTTTGTTCGAGTCGATAATGGACCCGAAGGCACCCGGGACCAAGAGAAAATCGTTCTATTTAGCCGATGCGTCGGTCGCGCTGCGAATGGCCCTAATCGATCCGTTATCAGTGCTTCATCTGATATAGGGCCAGCGTAAGGGGAATGTAAGAGACGGCACCGATGAATTGAGCCGTTAACGGAGAACGCTTGTGCATTTTCGTAAGCAAGCGTCCGCAGAGAGCCAGATTGCTCTTTGCACGCTGATGTACGACTTTTCCCCCCCGCCTTCATTATGTCGGACAAGGTCGCAAATCAACGCGAAGGGCTAAGGCAGCGACGGCTGCGCCCCGGCTGCTGCGTGCGCGCGACGCGTGCCTGTACGCCGTTCCTGACGCAGCGCCGCCGTCGCACCGCAGTCATTTTTAACGCTGAGTTATTACGCGGGCGCAAGTCCCACAGGTACGCTCCGGTTCGTAACGCCGTGAGTAATGACCTCGTTAGCAGATGAAAATGTCACAGGCATATTTTAGGCGCCCCCCTTCCCCCCCCCCACGCTAACGTACACCTAATCGAACGGAACGCACGGTCCGGGTCCACCAGCGAGCGAGAGCCGCACTCGTCATTTATCAAACACGACTAATCCGGTGCTGACGTTCGGGATCGAATAATTAACTGAGACTGATTTGCGTCCTGGCCACGTCAGAAAGGGCTTTCGCGGGATTACTAGATGGATCTGGTTCGTTTAGCACTTTATGGAGGTCAAAAAGGGTCAAAGTCTTACCGAAAATGCAACGGTTAAAGGATCCAGGGAGTCTGGCAATTTGCCGTCCAACAACTGGCCGAGCTCTGGGTGATGAACTGGTACCCTGGCCGGAGCTGGCATTTGTGATTATTTGACTGTTTCATGCTCAGGGTCATGACCATTCGAGGCCTTACCCCAGAGAAAGTCAGGGTGCAGAAGAAAGAGTGTCCTGGATTGATAACAGTCCATCGCAGGGCTGGGTCGAGGTCGCAAAACGCACCGTTAAAACTCCCTTTTCATCGGAACGTATTCAAATTCAGGGTCATATTAGGGGGCCAAGGCCTAACAGGGCACAACCAGGAGGGTAACAACACCAGATTTGTCTTGTACGTCTGGCGACCCAGCTCGATGTTTTGAAGGCGCACCGATTCTGCGCTTATTTTAAATGTCGAACTAACGCTCTACTGGTAAAAGCACTCCTTCGAGTTTTTTATGAGCATGAGTCGAACCTTATGACCCCATAATTTGGGTACTACAGCCGTGCCGTGCCGTGCTTTCTTTAATGGTTTGTGGAGCCTTTCTGCCCCCGGGATCAATTTCCAGCCACTAATTTACACGGGTGGTGATTTTTCAGCCGTAGAAATTTCCCGTTGCGCTGGGACCGAGCCTTAATTTGTTCCTGGCCCTTTGTGGGAGCCACGTAACGTCCTGCGTGAACCCGTCGTTTTTGGGTTTCCAAGCAAGGAAAACAAAAGAGGAGCGATCGGGCGTAATCGGTTCATCACGGCGTCAACTTCTCGACTGAGTCAAGATAATGCCCTGTGTGCTGTGAGGACGGGCGTGGCTCCGAAGTCATTCGCCTTGTAATGGGCTTGGTTCAGAGGGGTTTTTAAAAAATGTCATTTGTTTCAAGCTCATTTTAATTCGTGGGATTGCAATGGAGGAAAGAGAAAACAGCACCTGGGCAAGGACATGAAAAACATCCATCCAACCATCCATCAGTTCATCCATCCATCCGTCCATTATCCAGCCATCATTATCATTCTCTCCATTTTTTGTTTCTTTCTCTTCTGGTTGGATTTCCATTGACGTTTCTTAGAGTTTGTCTATCCATCCATTTATCCATCCATCCATTTATCCATTCATCCATCCATCGACCGTCCATCCATCCATCCATCCATCCATTTATCCATCCATCCATCCATCCAACTATTCATCCATCCATTCAACCATCCATCCATCCACTGTCTGTCTATCCAACCATTCATCCATCCATCCAACTATTCATCCATCCATCCAACCATTCATTCATCCATCCATCCATGAAACCATCCATCCAACTATTCATCCATCCATCCATCCACTGTTTGTCCATCCAATCATTCATCCATCCATCCAACCATTCATCCATCCAACCGTCCATCTATCCATCCAACCAACCATTCATCCATCCATCCCACCCTCCATCCATCGTCTCTACATTATCCAGCCATCATTGTCATTCTCTCCATTCTTTCTCTTCTAGCTAGATTTCCATTGAAGTTTCTCAAAGTTCTTTCATCCATCCATCTATTTTTGTTCGCCGTGGCTACCTGCTTAGTCATCCATCTATCTGCCCGGATTTAAGGTTTCTCATTAGTTTTAATTCCCCCAGCTACATTTACACTGCAGCACAGTAAAGTCCATCCGCCTGTAAAACACATTCCACCGTCTCCTTGAGCACTACCGGCGTCTGACCTTCATCCATCCACCCATCCATTCATTCATCGTCTACAACTTTCCTTGCGTCAATCCTCTAACCTACCTACCACCCTCACAGCTGCATTTCTGATGGAGGAACAACACTCATCAGTCCATCTACGCGTCCTTTATTTCCCATGCCACTTCATCCATCCGTCCACCTGCCGCTATCGGTAGGTAGTTCTGATGTTCTGTCGGGAACCCATTATGGTTCATTCGATCCACCCATCCGTCCTTTCCTCCATCTATATATCAATTCATCCATCCATCTACTCTTATTTTTGCCACTCTCACAGACGAAATTTCAACGTGGATCCTTGAAGTTCACCCCAATCTAACATTCCATTGGTGAATCATGTCCATCCATCCCCCCATCCATCCATCCATCCCCTCTTTTCAGCCTAAACCAGGGTCCAGGAATGAACACCATCTTCCACTTCTCTTTATCTCTTTTTCTGTTTCCATTTTCAGCGGGGTGACCCTGGCTCTCTGTGACATCCTGCCATCTTGTCGTCTCCTCAAGTTCATTTCACGTGCACCTAACCTTCCACTCAGCCATTTAGGAGAATAATTACACCTTGCCGTGTTTTTCAACCTTTAATTCCCTGATCTGACCTCAGCCGAGCCACCCGGCCCGTCTTCTCCATCTCTTCACTTTTCCGGTCGCTCTACCGTCTAAACCTTTTGCGGCGTTTTTCTCTCCACTTCCATCTACGTTCCCTTTAACCTTCCTCCATCTCCTTGCCTTCCCTTCTCTCCTCCCCTGGTGTAAAGCTGTCGGTCTCGCTGTTCTTCCTCTACGCTTTTTCCGGTTGCGTCAGTTCCCTGTAGTTTTCACGATAGCTGACGCGGTGGCAGCTCCGGCGCTTTATGTAGAGAGAGTAGTGCAGACCCAAAGCTGGAGATCCGAGCGTCTTCTCCAAAGCGAACTGCAACGCCACAGCTGATCTGAAAATCGTCCCTGCTTGGCTGCGGCCGAATAATAAGTGCTACGACCCATTTGTGTCGGCAAAAGCTTAAAGGGCTATGTAAATAGAAATGAAGATAAATGAGAATTCCTCCTCGAGCTGGACCGTCCCGCTGCCTTCAGAGCGTTTTGGCGTTGGAGTTCAGGGTACGAGATGGATGAATATTCCGTCACGACTGTGCAATTTCACCTGCAAACCGACAGGTGGTGCCAAAACAGGGCGGCAAGGGGCAACGGTGCTTTGCTCGGTCGCCACGCAGCTCCAGGGACCCGGGTGTGGAGTTGGGATGTTCTTCTCGTGTCTGCTCAGGATGCGGGCACCAAGATCGACCAAGAGAACACCCTGGGATTTGGGAGGCCCCTGGTAAGGTGGAAGGCATGTATACATAGATACACATGATGCACAAACCACAAACAACATCTGGCCAGAGGTGGAATCCATTGATTTCCTGACGCCAGTAAGTCCGCATCGCCGTACCTTTGCCATTTAGGCCTCCGATCTATAGGTCAGGGGGGTCCAGCGGTGCCCCTAGAACTCTTGAGGCCCGAGACAAATCTCTGGGGTGTGGTCAGTGATCGAAGGGAACAGGAATCCATTAATTATGACCTTTCCAATCCCGTATTTCGTCCCATTAAGGAAAACCTCGCATAGTTTGACCGTCCCAAAGGATATGGGATCGATTCTCCAGAATCAACCTCCGTCCGGACCCTTTTTCTTGTTCTGAATGTTCTGAATGCGGCGGGACGGTTGGGAGAACATAACCTGCTGGTTCTGGGGCCGCAGATTTCTCTTGCGCCTCTGACGGAGAGGTTGTGAGGTCGATTCCGAGGGCTGGAGATACAGCCGAAAACAAAAAAGGCTAACGCCGAAGAAAACAGATCAATAAATATTTCAGCAGCCGCCCGCTTTTACGCACACTCTCACTCACACACAGACACACACACCTTTCCAAATCAAACACGTCGGGGGAGGGGGCGAGAGGGCTTATTTTAGAGCGAGTGTGGAATGATAAATCCGACCTGGATCTGAGAATGTGGTGG
Source organism: Parotocinclus haroldoi (assembly GCA_034779995.1). NCBI lineage: Eukaryota > Metazoa > Chordata > Actinopteri > Siluriformes > Loricariidae > Parotocinclus > Parotocinclus haroldoi. The sequence continues at coordinate 8,926 of JAUZST010003054.1, forward strand.
GATTCAGGACAACCAGGAGCTTTCGGTTAAAGAGAATAAGATGCAGTTAACGTGGCATATGTGTGTGTGTGTGTGTGTGTGTGCGTGTGTGCGCGTGTGTGCGTGTGAGTGTGTGAGCGAGACATGCAGGAAGAAACATTAAGCCTAAACCCCAAACAGAGGCACAGCGCGACGTTTGTCCCACATCCACTATAAGGATGCAGGTATGAGTCAGCCAGGTCGTTTGCTTTTCTCGGAGAGCATTTAGGAACCAGAACGAGAACCACCTTGAGATGGAGAGAGGAACTAACGAGTCCTGCTCTGTCTGAGCCCCACCAGGAACAAGACTGATGGAGACAAATGGAGAAAGCGCGAGGCTAAAACACGGTGCCGAGCTCAGGCCTGGTTTCACCACACAGGACTTTTTAACGAAGCCAGAGCGTCACGCTTTCAGATTCGGAAGATTGTTGGCGCTCGGGGGATCTTTCATGAGGTAGTTTCTCATTTTATTCGCTTACAGTACAACCCAAGCACAAGCCGAAGAAGGAAGAGAATGGCAAAGGAGAACTGAACGACAAAATCATTTTCAACGGCTTCTGCAGGGGCGTTTGTGGATTCGGAGAAGAAGATCAAGTTCAAAACCCAAAGCAGCACCACTGTGTGTGTTCGGGTTAAACGATGGGGTCATTGTAAAAAAGCCTGAAGTTCTCCGAACCCGAAGAGCTGAGGAAACGTTTCCTTGAGATCTCGGGAAAGCGCCGCCTTTTATTCACCTGAGGCGGTTTCTCCAGCGGGCCGTGAAGCCATCAGGCTTCGATTAAATCCAAAACAATGTAAATAAATCAATTTGCTCGCGCCCCTCTCACACGGCTGCCGGACTGGGATCAGGTCCGATTCCGCCTTGTTCACCTTATGTCGGGACGTTTTTAGAATTCCGGATCTCGAATTAACGAACTTGTTATCGAGGGAAAGCGGCGCTTAAACGCTTGGAAGTTCGGTGAGACGCGAGAAACGGAATGAAATCCTAATCAGAGCGAAAACAGAGCGCCGTCGTATCGTTCAATCGCGCGACGTTAAAAGAAAAACAACATTTTCGTGTCAGGATAAGGGCGAACAGGAGGGAACCGGGAAACCGATCGACAGGGTTGTTCGGGGTAACGAGGCCGCAGTTCTGCGGGAAAAGGAAAAAGTTACGATGCCGTATGAGGGTCGATTCCCCCCCCCCCCCAAACCCTCCCCCCGAACGGGGTGAGATGGACCCATAAAGCATAAAGCTAATTATCTGGTGTCACTCCGGCGTTTCGGTGCGTCCGCGAGCTTCGCTTTTCCATTTTCAATGTCATTACACAAAGCAATTTGCGTGTTTAATTAATCGCGAGGACTTCCAGCGCGCTGCGTCCTGTTTAATGGAATTCCTCTTCCCCAGGATGGCATCGTTCTCCTAACGGTCCCACCGTCTCCGCCCGGGTAGGTGTGAATTAGCGCTATGAATTCGAAACTTCGTATTCGGTGTTGTGTAACCACGGGACAATTTTCTATGACGAATAACGAAACGTCGATCAGGCTTAGCAACAGGACCACAGTCCTACCCTCCTACACCTAAAACTGTAGGTTTAAGGGCCTTGCTCTAGGACCTGCTAGACATCCCGGTCCCTGAAGCGCCCTCTTGTGGATGTAGGAAATAACATCCGTCGTGAAACAATAAAAAAAAATAAAAAAAACCACGATTCCAATTATGTCGTAAAGGCAGAGGAACCAGATGGACAGCCCTAGCGAGAACACGCTGCAGTCTCGTCCGGTTCTGTCCGAGCACCTACGGATCAAGGGTCTCGCTCAAGCGACCGTCGTTGGCAGGGCCAGGATTTAAGCCCTCAGCTTTCAGGACCATTACTTTTAAACGCCGTAAAAGCGCCCGCACTGCTCAGGAACGTCCCGCTGTGACTTGATTTGATCCTGGCGCTCTTGTCTTGGCCTTTTATTGTGCTTTATAAATAGCTCGTCTTCCCGTTTGACACAAATGAAGTCATTTCCCTTTTTTAATCGGTTTAATCTCTCCGTCCCGAGCGCAAAACGCCCCGTAAGCGCTGACAGCTCGGCCGAGCCACGCTGACCTTTCTTCGCAGCCTCCGCCGTCGTTGGAGTAATGAAAATGCTATGGAGGTCAATTAACTCGGCCAATATTGTCACAAATACGTCCGGTTTGCACTAAGAAGTCGATGCGAAGCGAACCGGGGGTTCATTAGATTCCGTTTGCGTCTAATTCACCTATCAACGCGGTTCATTGGGAGCAGGACAGCGCCCTCCGTCTGTCTCGTCGCTCCCCTGCGGATCCATCAAAGGCTTTCGATGAAAATTGATCTGTTTACCGCAGAGCCCTTAATTCAGACACGGCCGCGATGACGCCGTCACTCCCATCAGGCCAGGCCCGAAGATAAAGCCGATGAGATCCATCACAGGCCGCTTGCATCGACAAACAAGACGTTATGAGTAAAAATAGACGTCTGTGTCGATGCAGCCGGGGCCAGACCGAGCTCATCCGTCATCTTCACAATTCCGCAGGATAATAAAGTTAGATTTATTAAGAGCCCCGAACCTGCTACATTTTCCTTTTGCCTTTGTTTGGTGCGGCCACAAACGGTGGATCTGTTGCCGTTCTTTCTCTTCTTTCTGACCCGCCGAGGTCTTAATCAAAATGAGATCAAAAAATCCCCCCCAAAAAAAAAACACTAACAGGCAGTTATTAGGCAGAAGTGAAAAATCCTCAAACTAAATAAGCGAAAGGTTTGGTTTGGATCATTTGCAAGTCTGTAAGGTCCAACCGGTTCTGAAAGGCACGGCAGGACTCGAACCCAGGACCCCGTATTGGTGGGGTAACGTACTAGACCGTTCTCTTTGAGGCGAATCAGGAGCGTAAATCTGCAGACGTAGAGCAGTTTCCAGGTGATTTTTTGTGCTTTAAAGCATATAAGCAATCGATTGTTACTGAAGCTTTAAATGACGCTCATTTCTGAGGGAGGCAGACGCGGAGCACAGATGCTCGTTGTTATTTTGCAGCGTCGATTTTTAACCCCGTCTGCGGAATTTAATTAATTTTCCCCAAAAGGATTAATCACAAGAACGTGTTTAATAACTTGTGGGTGAATTGAAATGTTTACCAGGTGGCCGGTAACGACACCTTTGGGCTTAAAATTTAATTTGCGAGCGTTGTTTGCGCGGATGTGATCTATCGGGGGGGAACAAAAAAAAAACGAAAAAACAAAAAAATCCGTTTCAGATTCGGCTCGTTCCCTCGCCAAAGCTTGAAAAAGTCCTTCAGACTGAGCGGCGCACTTGTGAAAGCGAGGCATTTATTCGCCAAAGGTTCAGCCTTCATCTGGCCTCTGAATGATTAATTAAAGAACGTTTTGACGAAGGTCCGGGCCGAGGATCTGCCGTCGATCGTTTAGATCGCGTTCGTCTTGTTCGGGAAACGGCGTGTAAGCGTGGAGGCATGTCCTCGGTTCCTGGAACCCTCCTCGAGCCCTGTGCTGAAAAGAAGAAGGAAAAAAAAAAAAAAACAAAAACGGTAAGAGCTTGATGAATGGAGACCAAACGAAATGAATGCGGAGAACAATGAGACCCGAGAGCCCCTCGCGTGCCGCTGCTGCTGCACCATCAAAACAGATTTGGCTGCTTCGTGTAGCCAGACAACAAAATAACACATAAACACACGCACAATGGATGAGGCTCATGTTTGGATACGGGGCGCAGCATTGTCTGCAATTACTGTTGACTTCCATTGAAATTCAAATGCGCCTAAAACCAGCAGTTAAAGCTTTTTTCTCCCTCTCTCACTCTCCCTAAACTGAACGTTGCATCCAGTGATAACAGCCCAGCAGCTCCGCGCTGATCTCTGCCCGTCACCGTCAGCCCCTTCGGAAAAAAACTGGGTGCTGGGCACTGATCGAATTTGTCGCGAGAGGCTCTCGAATGGTGGTGCTGTCAAATATTAATTCGTCGTCTCGGGATTGGTAGTGATAACAATGACATAACGGGGTAGGCTCAGGCTCGGGAACGAGTGGGTGGTATGCCCGCAGTAACGCGGGAACGCCACCAAGGTGACTTGGTTGGAATAAATGTAAGCTCGAGTGCGAGCCGGGACTGGTGCGGGACGGAGCGAGTTGCCATGGAATGAGAGACGTTTAATAAGATATTCATAGAATGAGTTGGTTTGAAATGAGGTCCCTAAGATCTCTAGCCGCGCCCGCCAGGGCAGATCCCGGTGTTTTATGGGTATCTCGGGCTCCTGGTCGATGAGGTGAGGTCCTCGGAGCAGAACATTACGGAGCAGCGTCTCTCTTCCCTCTGCAGGAGGTCTGAAAACTTCAAATAATGCCAAGAAGCAAATAATGCAGCCTGAGCTTTTGCTCTTAGTGTGCATTTTTGTCAGCTTTACCCTCGTGATATTTCTTATTTGCGACCTTGGGGTCGGGCTGAGAACGTAGCTGCCAGTCCCGGAGTCGCTCCGGTTCAGAATGAGTAATCGATTGAAATAATTGAACGTGAAAGTAAATCAAGGAGGTCTGCGTAGGACTGGAAAGCAAAAAAAAAAAAAACAAACAAAAAAAAAAAAAAATCAGGTAAACTGGTCCGGATTTTATTCATAGGATTAAAAATATATGTTTCCCTTTTATGGGCTGATTCTAAGATCAGATTTTGTGAGTTGTTGTTGACACAACCCGGGTAATAATCAGATTTTTACTTTGCAACCGGGCAATCCTGAGAAAAAGCGAGACATCGGATCTTTTAGGGATATTTTGTCCGTTCATTTATCCCTTTATGGAAGCTGGCAATCTGATTTCTAGATCGGATTAATAACCACTCGAATAATCAGGTAACTGCAGAAATAAGATGACTAAGAGTAAGTACTAAATACTCTTTGGATTCCAAGCAAGAGGATTTAGCTTTAAGCAAATGGATTAAAGCAGGTCGATCAGACCGATGTAATTGTGTAAGGCGGACCTCGTTCCGGAGTTGCTGTGCAGGGTTTGTGGATGTTGTGTAAGCAGGCCGGTGGTGCCCCCGCGCTCCAGGGTAAGAATGGAACGGATTGTGGCATTGTGAGGCGATGCAGGTTAACAGCGAAGTGTGGAGTTTGGTAAGGATCTAACGAGTTGCCGCCGGATAAGGTGGACCCGGAGCAGCGTGGGCACCGGAATTAGGTAGGCGTGCAACGAGGGAGGTTCGGTACGTCGCCGAAGTGGAATAGGTCTGCGCGTACGAGAGGGCGGGCGCGTAATTGATTGCTGTGAAATAAAGTAGGCCGGAGCGACGCAAAACGGGGTAGGCGTGGAACGAGGCGCCTTAAGGCGGCAGCGACGAGTAAATAGTAAACGCATAAATTTCAGATCTGTGCTTCTGAATGCCAGTCAGGGGAAAAAAAAAAACAAAAAAAAACAAGCACTTCTGATAGGATTTATTTAAATATAGCACAGAAGTGACAGGCCTGCTTATTCCTTCCAGTTAACGTCAACACTTATCGCCAGCTCCGTACTGCCAGAGTGTCAGCGCTCGAGCGAGTGGCAGGTTTAATCACAGCGCAGACGGAGTCCCGGCCTTCGGAAAGTCGCTCGCTCATTACACAAAGTCAAAGCGCTTTCACGCCCCAATTAGTGTCACCATCCTCGCTTCGTTACCTAGTGCAGAGCGTTCCGTTAGGTGCTGGGGGGATTAATTGATTTCTACGGGACGTCTAGAGCAAAGCAAATGTGCGTTTTTGCCATGTGTTAATACTGAAGTCGATTTATACGACACTTATAAGCAAGGAGCATCATCTCGAAAAAAGAGAAGCATGCCCGCTCTTTTAGCGGGGGCACCCCTGGGCGGCTTGTTCTACCACAGACATGGAGAGACTCCTACACAGGAGTTAGGAGGGATAAGGGGTTAGGGGTTAGGGTTTAGGGTTAGGATTAGGAGGCTTAGAGTCAGAGATTTAAAAAAGAAAAAGTGAATCCCATTATCATCCGAGTGTCCAGTTTATGGCCCGAGCCAGAGCACGTCTCGCTGACATGTGACCGAGCGCGTACTCAAACACGCCATTGACGCTGGAGACTCAGAACCGTCTGGGTCTTAAAGACAAGGGCTTAAATTCAGGGTGGTTTTTGAGACCCCACGCATGCGGTCCGTCTCCCGGCGTAATCAGAAGCGTCTGCTCGCTGACACTCGACTCGACTGTGTTCCGAGGTTAATGGGAATGACACGCGTATTAAAAAACGCGTTATTACCTTGGAGACGGGCTCGTGTTCGAATTCGGCACGATCGCGGCCTTCGCAGAGGCGGCCGCAAGTCAAGGGTCGCTTGCCCCGGCTCTTTGCGCCCACGACCTCCGGCGTACGGATGCAGCAGAGGCGTCACACTCGCAAGTTGTCCATGGCGAAGCGGGAGAGAAATGAGTAGGCTGGAACTGGCGCCGATTACGCGAGCGAGGTAGAGACACTCAGAGGACAAGCCTGGTTCGAATCTGAATCCTAAACTGTCCCGCCCCGTTTGGGGTTTTCAGTTGGAGAGTGGTTCTTGTGGTACCTGTGGAAGCACCGATTTCTAGCTAGCCATACACTACACTACACTACACTACACTATACTACACTATACTACGCGCCTGTTTGGTGCTTTGCTACGGACCACCGAACTGACCCAGTTGCCAGCGATCCTGAAAAACCTCTTGTACCTTGCTCGAGATCCTATTGGTCCTGGAAAATGGTCTTCCAATTGAGTCATGTTGGACTGGTGCCTTGTGCCTGCTTCCAGTGGTCCTTCCCTTGGATGAGGGTCTCGAGGATGGACCTGAGCCGTATCTAGTTACCCAGCAATCCAAGTATAGATTCCTGTGATGGACTGGCAACACGGGCGATTGAGTAGAGCAGTGTTTTTGCTCCCAGTGGTCGTAAGATGCGACCCACTGGAGTTCCCAATGGTCCTGGAATACGGCCTTTATACGCCTTGTTTGTTCTTCCAGCGGTCCTTCCCAAAGATGAGGGTCTTGAAGATGGAATCAGATGGACTAGAAAATAGTCTCTGCTCCCAGTGGTTCCAGGATAAGCCCCTGGGATGGACTGGTGCCTGGTCCAAGTTCCTGGTGGTCTTGTTTTTGTGGTCATCATGGATCATGACAGGTTAGGACAGTTTGTGAAGGCGATATAGATGTTTTCCTCTCGTGGTTATACTGCCTTCTGTAACACCCCCCTAAACCGAGCATTTGAGGGCACGTTTTTATATACAGGTCACTCTCTGGTGGAAAAATGCGATCCCTTTTGTCGGTCCAGTGGCGGACAGAGGACGCGCCGGATTCAACAAGGCCTTTCATGGACATACGTCATGGTAGGTTACGTTCACGCATGACCTTGTGTGGAATACTGATACAGCAAGGGAGCGAAGATGAAGGGCGTTTTGTCCTGGACGGCGGCTTGCAGCGATAAACTTCTGCAGACGAACACTTGAAACCCCCTCAGGAGGAACGCTGCCCTTCCCTTTATCTCCCAGCCCATAAACACATCGAGCCGCAGCTGCTGCTTAAAAATTCATGCGTGTGGTTTTTAAAGAGTCATAAGTCAGGGCTTTTTAATGAACTCTTAATATCCACGTTTTCACTTCTTCTTGATTTTCCTGCCCGGTCGCCTCGGCAGCCCTCGTGTTTGTTGGCTGTGTTTGTCTGGGCTTTGCCACATTGTTTATGGCCGGCGTAGGTTAATGGAATGGGATACTTCAGGGCCAATTACTAAGTAAAGACCCGGCGGCTGTGTACTCTAATAAACTAAAGGCTAGCCGTAGCAGGCCTGAATAGAGAGCGTGTGTGTTTGCGTGGGAGTGTGTGATGGAGGTTGGACAGGAGGGCAGTAACGGTGATGAGATGCTCAGGAGTTTGCACGGACTTACGTCATTGCAATTCTCCTCACGTCCCGTAACTCGCTGCGTGGTTCTGGAGGTACGAAGAATAATTCAGGCCCTAAAGTTTCCCCAAAACAAAACAAGCGCGGCAACGGAGCAGACCCAGGCGAGTCCAGCATTAGACCTGAGCAAGAGCAAATGTTTTTCGAAACGGACCCAAACGAGGGCAGAGTGAGATTTACAACAACAAATCAGAATCAGAAAAAAAACCATTACAGAAGATATTATAGAGATATTTTTAAATAAGCATCTATTCCTGCTTTTCATGCCTGCAAAACATTCCCAAAAAAGGGTGACCCACGGGGGAAATTCTACTGGTGGCCCAGGGGGGCTACTAATGAGATTTCAAAGCAGTGTTGTGTGAAAGGTCTTTTACGAGCACAGTCACATTCACAAATGCCACTTAAAACGTTCTGTAGGCACTGCTTCTGTCCGTACCTGGTTACTGCTTTGCTCAAGGCTTTGTTTTGTTACTTATTTTATTAATAACTTAAATATTATTATTGATTAAAATGTTAATACAGTCGAACCCGGTTAATGGAACCACATCGGGACGGGATGGTTTTGGTCCTAGTAAGCGGCTGGTACGATTAATCGAACATGCCCTATGTTACAAGACGGGACGTGCTATAATTTATATAACATATTAAA
>JAUZST010003055.1:0-2500 GCA_034779995.1 Parotocinclus haroldoi
GAGAAGAGCCTTAGTGAGAGAGGTAAAGAAGAACCCAAAGATCACTGTGGCTGAGCTCCAGAGATGCAGTAGGGAGACGGGAGAAAGTTCCACAAAGTCAACAATCAATGTAGCCCTCCATCAGTCAGGGCTTTATAGCAGAGTGGCCCAATGGAAGCTTCTCCTCAGTGCAAGACATATGAAAGCCTCCATAGAGTTTTTCCAAAAAACACATCAAAGACTTCCAGACTATCACCATCCAAAGAAAATTGTGAAGACAAACATTTAACATGACAAACAGAAAGAAATTAAGAAAAGGAAAGCAAAAAAAGACAATATAAGTGAGAAAGACAAATAAAATGAATCAAACAAGTGTTGGAAGAAAAGATTCTCAAACCAGAAAAACAGGTAAAGAAAGAAAGAAAGGAGAAAACTAGATGGCGAGTAAAGAGAATGACAGATGAAAAAAAGATGTTAGAAAAACAAGTCCTGATGTAAGAAAGAAATAAAATTCAAAACAAAACAAAATAAAAATGTCGAAGTAAGAGAACGACTTTAGTATTCAAGAAAGAAAGAAAATGAATGCCCATAAATAAGAAAAGAAGAATTTGCACAACACAGGTAGATTGTTAGAAAATCAAGATAACAAAACCATTATAAAAATAAGACTTTCTGTACAAATATTCTTTCAAATATTTAAGTATTTAAGAAAGAAAGAAAAGAAAGGAAAGTCATACGGTCATTTAATCCAAAGACAGATAGATGACAGAAAGAAAAACAGAATGTTATTATATATGATATATTATTATATAATCAGCAATAGTTGATTTTGAATTAAACTGTCATCATTATTAGCTCAGCAATGTGGTCATTTTAATAGCTAGAATATTTAAAGTAAGCGTTCTCCACCCTAGCATTATGTACATTACGTAAGAGTTTGACACTTCTTGTTTTTGAGAATTTGAAATTGTAATCCTAGTTTTAGTACAAAATCTCACTGAATGTCGCAGTGGGTTTGTAAAGGCATATCTGATGCTAACACAAAGATCTCTCAATGCTGCAGATTAAACACACTGCTGTTAGCCGGGGGTCGTAATAAGCATGAGCTAGTGAGCAATAGGAGCAATGAATATAAGCAATAAATACACAATCAGAGGGGCTTTAGCTGGGGATTACTGGGAGGAGACTGTAAGTCTGATTACACAGAACATTAGCATAGCCTAATTACATTGCACTTCTTTAGCTACAGGCTAAAGAGGGTTAACGATGGAATTTTATCTGGTCTGATAGAGTGATCCATTGATTTACCATCAAAACTCTGATTCATCCAACTGTATATCCACCCACTAAATCCATAAACTGTATATACCTCTACCCAATCTATTCAAACATATATTACTCCACCCACCCATCCATCCATGCATCTATCTTCAATTCATTCATCAAATTCATCTGTCTATTAATATACAGTACAATATTAATCTATCCGTCCATCCATCCATCCATCCATCAATTCATTTGTTTCTGATACACTGTTCACATTTCTTCTGAGCAGTATAGATTACTCACCATTACTCCATCTATTTATTTATACTGGTCTTCTTACCATCCAGCCATGCTTCAATATCTACTATACAATATGCTCCAACTCACCCTGCTCCATTTATTTCTACTAACCTACTCACCATCCATTCTAAAACAATCTTCAGCCCATTCTGTTATAGCATTCATTCATCCATCCATCCATTCATCCATTCAGCCAGCCATCCATTTATTTCTACTCCCTTTCTCACCATTTTTCTCCAATAACCTTCAGTCCGTGCTGTTCTGACTTTCATTCATTTTTGCATTCATCCATCCATCCATTTATCCATCAATCCATCCATCCATCCATCCATCTATCCATTTATTTCTGGCCTTCTGTGCACCATCCACTACTCACCCACCAGTCACTTGATTCATGATTGATGGAGCCACGCTGATCTGCTCACTATCCATTTTCCAATCTCTTTTCTTTACTCGCCTACTCACCACTCATTTATGCATACATCCATCCATCCATCCATCCACTCTATGCTATTTATCCACTTATAAAGATGTCCTACCAACCATTTTTCAATTATCTATGTGTCATTGTATCCATCCATTCTTACTCCTCACTTACTCCTTAATTCTCCTCAATATTCATTTATATATTAATGCATATATATATATATATATATATATATCCAACCACATCCAGCCAATATGCATCCATTCCTACTGGCATACACACTATCTATCCACCCATGAATAACCACACATATAATCCTTAGAATATTTCCCCATATTAGTCTATCCATGCTTAGTTATCTATTCACCATCTATTCATCCATCCACACATCTATTCATCCACCTACCAAACAATTAAATCATCTCTACTGGCCAGCAGATCCACGTACATCACCCATTAATTCATTCATCAATCCACAAACAACTGACCAGTTCATTCAACTGTACAACAGTTCATCCAGCCAACCCT
>JAUZST010003055.1:5000-17477 GCA_034779995.1 Parotocinclus haroldoi
GATTTGAACCCTGGACCTTCTGGTCCAGAGTCCATTACCTTAACTGCTAGGCTACCACAGGCCTGTGGTTTCCACTGTGTGGAAACATTGTTTCCCGTTAAAAAGGCAGGGCAGTCGAAATTGCTTACGCTCAGTAATTAATGTTTGTTAATCTTAAAATTAATCTTTGTTTTTCTCCAGCTGTATATTGTACTGCCTCCAATCCACATGCTGAAATCAATTCATAGTTCATCAGTGCAGAATAAAGAAGAAACCTGATAGCTGAGGCAATTTGAATGAGTAGAGCCAAAGGGTCAAATGAAGAGTTGAGTATGAGCATTTTGTCCTCTGTTATTAGAGATTTGGGATAGCTTAGGACAGACTACTTTAACTGCATATTAACAGAGCCCTGAATGTACTTATAAGGAGTCATGCTGCCATAATCACACTCCCATGTGCATCCATCTACCTCTACTAGCCCTATCTGTCCAACCATCCATCCACCACTACTGGATTATTGCTCTTTATCTGTCCATTCATCCATCCACCACTACAGGACTACTGATCTCGATCTGTCCATTCATCCAGCCATCATTACTGGTTTACTCATTTTGATCTGTCCTTCCATACGTCCACCACTACTGGTTTACTGTTCTTGATTACTGGCTTACTGATTTTTATCTGTCTATTTATCCATCCACCACTACTGGATTATTGATCTCTAGCTGTCCATTCATCCATCCACCACTTCTGGACTACTGATCTCGATCTAGTACTGGATTCTTCTGTCCATTCATCTCCACTGGTCCATCCATCCGTCCTTCCCTATTGACCTTCGAGTCTCTATGTGTGACTCCCAATTTCCCAGACTTCTTATTGCCTTATTTAGAATGCCATACTGCGTAAATTCACAGCACGAGTCCTGCTAAATGATAAGAAAAAATCATAAAGTGGTCCATCGTAAAATTCTGAGTACCTGTATAATCTTCAAAGTGCTGTACAAGGAAACTTTACAAGGTTGACAGTTATTGAAACACTGGCCCAGGTTATTCTAGGCTGCTCAATTAATTTTATGATAGAGTTTCTAAGATGTTGGACTGTGTCTGTGGGAATTTTTGTGGGAGTAGCATTTGTGAGGTCAGACACTGATGTAGGATAAGAGGGCCTGGCTCACAATCTCTCCTCTAGTTCATCCCAAAGCTGTTCACTGAGGTCAAGCCTATGTGATCCATATCATACTCAGCCAAGCATGTCTTTATGGACCTTGCACTGTGGTCCAGTCATGGTGGAGCAGAAAGGTTCCTTCCCCAAGCAAAGTTAAAAGTGTACAGTTTGTATTATATGAACATGCTGAAGCATTTTGAGTTCCCTTCGCTGGGACCAAGGTTCACTGGTGCCTAGCAGCCCCGCTGTATAATCCCTCCTCGACCAAACATTACAGTTGGCACAGTGAAGCGATGCATGTAATGTTCTCCTGGCATTCATCAAACCCAGACCTGTCTGTGAATCCAAATCACTGTGAACGTGGGCTAGCATCTACACTGAATATCTTGTGCATAGATCATTTTTTTTGCCTTTATTTAAAAAGCATTCTAATGTCAATAAAAGCATAATAAAAATAATGTCAACTCCCAGTGCACAATAAGAGTATGATTACATTTCAGCATCTCTCAATCATTTCACTTTGATTTCTTTTCATGTTGCTCATGTGCATCACCATGGCAACACCTTGTCACTATTTTTGCCATAAAGTCTCTTTCCTGTATGAATAACACAGTTAAAGTGTTTTTGAATACAGAAAATATGAAGTTGTATAACAGTCGAAGAAGCATCTGGGACTGTAGTTAAAGTACTGGATTATTGACCAGAAGGTCCATGCTGGCACTTCTGCGCTCTTGGCCTATGTTACTTGGATAACCACTGTAAGACTGTCTGATAAATAATGTGAATTACCGTTCTTTGTTTTAGCAGTGGTATAATGGTCATATACTACAAGTATATAAATGGACTCTGAAACTCTGAATCTCAAACTTAAATTAGACACTTTTTTCCATCGATCTTCATGTAAAGCTGTGAGCTTCAGCACATATTTGCCTTTTCACCCTGTTTTCTTAAGAACCACTGGCTTCTTGGCTCCTAATCTTCCCAAAAAACCATTGCTGATTGATCTCAGGATCAAGTTTGTCATCCCAGTAAAGTTAAAAGATACTGAAATCGCTCAAGTGTAAGAGAAGAACACGTTACACACTTGCCACACGTATTTTTAATACTGCATTTGCAGTGGGGTATTTGAATGGAATGGAGAGGTCTGTAATTTTTAACGTATTTACATTTCAACTGTGAGAGACAGAATCGAAAAATCACATTGTATGATTTTTAAATAATTCATTTTATTGCATGAAATAAATATTTGATCACCCAAGAAACGAGCGGAATTCTGGCTCTCACATACCTGTTCTACCTATTCTCCACCTCTATTAATTGCATCTCTTTGAACTCGTTACCTGTATAAAAGACACCTGTCCACACAATCAATCAATCAATCAATCAATCAATCAATCAATCAGTCATTCACGTTCCAACCTCTCCACCATGCCCAGGATGAAAGATCTGTCTAAGGACACCAGGGGCAAAATTGTAGACCTGCCAAGGCTGGGATGGGCTACAGGTATCACCTTGGTGAGAAAGTAACAACTGTAAGATCTCACCTCGTGGCGTAACACACGAGGATAGATCATGTCATGTATCGCAACTCTTACGGTCACGGATAACAACCTCCTTCCCTCAGTAAGAGCACTGAAGATGGGTCGTGGTTGGGTCTTTCAGCATGATAATGAAACAAAAAACACACAGCCATGGCAACTCCAGACCTGAAGCAAGTAGAACATCTTTGAAGGGAGATCAAACTCAATGTTGCTCAGCAACAGCCCCAAAAACTGAAAGATCTGGAGAAGATCTGTATGAAAGAGTGGTCGAAAATCCCTGCTGCAGTCCAAACTTGGTCAAGAACCACAGGAAGCATCTGATCTCTGTTACTGCAAACAAAGGTTTCTGTACCAAATATCAAGTTCTGTTTTTCTATTATTCTGTTATTTCTAAATACAATTTACTTATTTAAAAATCATACAATGTGATTATCTGGATTTATTTGAGATTCGATCTTGCACAGTTGAAGTGAACCTACGATGAAAATTACAGACCTCTCCATCCTTTGTAGGTGGGAAAACTGGCAAAATTGCCACCAAATACTTATTTTCCCCATTGTAGATATTTAGTATGTTTGGATTGCTGGATGCTAAAACATTATATATATATATATATACTTTTTTTAATGGTAGTCTAAGACTTTTGCACAGTATATATATATATATATTCAGCAAATATAAAATACATTAGTTTTAGTTCTAAATCTGTGGATCTGTGGGCCTGACTTGTCTATGCAAAAGATTTAATAAAGAGATTGAGAGACGGGTGGAAGGGTGCTGTGTTGAGGAGGCTCGTACCAGTGAGGAATTATTAAGATACATTAAGCAAATCCACAGGATTGAGTCAGTGGCACAAATTATATTATGCTAAAGTTCTCTCCACTCCGCATATTTTTTCTTGTAAAGATGAGTAAGCGTACTTTTATAGAATAGTAAACTAAACTGATTTGTTAAAGAATGAGATTAATCTCACACTGAAATCCTGTGGACAGATCAGACATTTGATTGAAATAAATTTAGTCTGAGAACAAAAATCCCTCATTACCCCCATACAGCCTTCTCCTAGAAGATCTTATCAAAGTTTTTTGATTAAATTTGAGATCATTCCTCTTTACACAATCTCTCCAGTCCCAGTTACTCTCTTGTATATTCTTCTCTTAAGGTCACCCTGCAGGTTTCCTGTCAGCTTAAGAGCAGGAGACTAAGATGGCAGAAGCTTCATTTTACAGTATGTTTATTAAATCCTTTTCTGTTGATCAGCACTTACGTTTTGTATCATTGCCATTCTTAGGTTTTTGGACTGAGACTGTCCTGTGGTTAAGGTACTGGAATATGAACCAGAAGGTCCAGGGTTCAAATCCTGCCTCTGCCAAGCGGATACTGCTGGGTAATTGAGCAAGGCCTGGATTATAAGACTGGATCACTTGTAAGTCAAGTAAGAGGGTAAGAGAGGGTAAGAGAGTAAGAGGGTCTGTAAAAAGTGTTCAGTGGACCACACCCAGTCACTTCCACACTCGTAGTCACCTTCGTACTTATAATCGCACACACCTGAACCTCATTTCCGCTCCCTATATAGCCTTTCAGTTTCCGCCACACCTCGCTGATTCACTCGGTTCATACCTGGTTTCGATGTGCTTTTCGCTACTTGAGCTCTATATTTTGTTATCGCTGACCTACCGTGTCTGACCTTGTTTTCTGTCCTCCGACTTTGCTTTTTCACCTTGGCTCCGCTTTTCACCACCAGTGTTACAATCAGCACACAATAAAACTCTGAACAGAACTACAATGGGACCACAAGGCAGTATAACATCAAACATGGAACATATTGGACATGAAAAAAAGCACATGAAACATGACCACAAAGAAAGGGAGCAGAAAGAAACCAACCTGGAAACTTGAGTCAAAAGAAACATGGTGTGCAAAAACACCCGAAAGGAAAGTGAACCAAACATAGGGTGTACAGTATAAAGACTCAGAGTTGAGCTATGTGGGATGACGCAGCTCTTCAGCCCACATCATCCTGGCAATGGTATTCTGTACACAGCTCTTTTTTTTAAAGTAGCTTTTAAACCACTGCTTAATTCCTCTTCCACACCATGTCCCGCTGCCCTTCTGTAGTGTTTGGGTGCCTAACTCGTTATTTAGTCCTTGCGCTGGAAACTTGAAACCATAAACATAATTTTGCAATGTGAGTAAAACATCTCAGCTGCTTAACTCTGAGTCTATGCCTGGTCCCTATCAATAGCTCTGTTTGGCTTCCTGTTAACACTAATTTAAGGATGTACGACACCTAAAGGACATATAAAAGCTACTTGTGTGCGTCCTGTCTGTTCGTCCTTGCCAGAGGCTCTTAAGTCTCTTTTGTGCTACCAGTAATGACACGGCATTACAGTGCATAAATATGTAGGTTTGTTCTTTGCAGCGATTGTGTAACTTCCTTTTCATTTACAAAACATAGCCAGGGTTGAAAAGCCTTTTGCATTAGACAGTGTGCTATCAGAGTGCTTCATCAGTCAGCATTATCCCACTGGCTCACTTACTCACTATTTCACCCTTACTTTCCATACCATCCTCCTATTTTCCAACTAAGGGTCTCCAATGCCATAGGCTATTGTTATTCTTGCTATTATTATTATTATGTAGCTCCTGTGGCTTGGTGATAAGAGCCAGCTCCTAGAAATGAAAGTTCCTAATAACTTACATTTGAATCTCAGGCTTAACTTGCAACGTGACCCACGGCACAAGCAGAGGCAAAGTGAAATGAATATGTCATTAATTAATCTGTCATTCTAAATTAGTCTCTTTTGCGACGAAGCTCCAGATGGACCCTCACTCGTGTTGGCCTGTTGAGCTCAGATCAAACATGTCCGCAGATGTAAGTTGCACCTGGACAGTTACACAAAGGGCAAAGAGGGCGTCTGGTTGCTGGGGGACTGAGACTTGTCCAGACAGGTGGACCCAAGAGAGGGATGAACTCTCTGATATTACCTGTCTGCAACATTAACTCTGGATCAACTAGGGAAAAAAAAGCCAGTCTATGAATAGATGACTCAAAATAAAGCACAATCAATACATACTGAGGAACACATTCAGCCATGTGCAGGAGCTCTACTTCATTATTACGTCCCCAAATCAGAAAAGTTGGGACAGTATGGAACATGTAAATAAAAAATAGTATGTTTTACATTTAGTTTGACTTTTATTTCATTACTTCAATATTTCATGTGTTGTCTGGTCATCTCCATTACCTGTTTTTTAAATAAGTATTCATTCCTGCAATTCAGGCCTGCAACCCATTCCAAAAAAAATAAGACGGAGCAATTTAGGTCTAGGGATGAATAAAAAAATGAAATAATGACGTGATTTCAAACAGGTGATCATAATCAGGACGCAAAAACAACCAGCATTCAGGAAAAGCTTGGAATGGATTTGCATATTTTCCCAATTTTTTCTACTTTGGGATTCTGATTATACGAAGGAAACAAGCTTATATTCGTTATTTTAAAACCATTACTATGTTTCATAGCTTTCATGTATTTTGTACATACCAAAGGCTGGATTGAATGATGAAGAACGGCAGTAATATATATTTGTGATAACAATTGATTTATTTTAACTATCTCCCAGGTCACCCAAAGAGGATGGGTCCCTGCTGTGTCTGGGTCATCTCAGGGTTTCTTCCAATATTTCAGAGTGGGAATTTTTCCTTTCCACTGTCTTGCTCAACAGGGGTTTTTGGTCTGTTACTTTTGAACTCTGCAAAGCTGCTTTGAGACATTGTCCACTGTAAAAGGTGCTGCACAAATACATTTGAACTGAACTGAATTGACTTTAATATCTTCCTTCATTCTTTTGGACACTTTTCCCCAGTAGACTTATCATTTCCCTCTAATATTTCCATCACATACATATACAATCAATACAATCATACATATAAGTTGATTTCGATTCCAACAACTCCTTCTCGGTAACTACTGCATTTTTGCATATCATCTGACAGCAGAATTTCATTTAACCTGCAGTGTTATGAAACTCGGAACAGTAATATCACCGCTCTCCATAATCTGCTCTGCACCTTTTTTTTTATGAGCAGTCTTATTCACAGCGGGTTTATGATAAGTGACTGAGACGTACAGAAGTATACATAATATGAACCTGAGAAACTTTTACACAGCATTTTTATGACTCGCGAGGGATGCGGTGTATGAAAAAATATTGAGGAGGAACTCAGGGCTGAGGTAGGGAAATGAGCAAAGCCAGATGAATGGACATCACTTTTTCATGCACTCAGCAAAGAAATCATTCCATGCTACAGTAAGAACCACAAATTCCTGGAAGCTCCATCACGATTCTCATCCAGGTCAGACATTATCTTCTTCACAACCAGTGGATGTTGTGATTGGCCTTTTAAGAGAATATAATATTGCATAGCTGCTTTGAGACAATGTAAAGCGCTATATAATTAAATATGACTTTGACTTTGTATTCGAGTATTGTATTCGACTTTGTTAGACAGCCAAACGGACAAGAATGGACCATCGAAGCACCACAGAGCCCTCGGGTGTTTCAACGGTCCAAAATGCTAGTCCACTACCTTGGAGACTCATGTCCCATGGGACTGTGGTAGCCTAGCGGTTAAGGTACTGGACTCTGGACCAGAAGGTCTAGGGTTCAAATCCCACCTCTGCCAAATTGCCACAGTTGGGTCCTTGAGCAAGGCCCTTAACCCACCATTGCTTGGACTGTAAGACTGTATGAGTCTCTCTGGATAAAGGAGAGTGAAATGAAATGAAATGAATGTTTGAATCTCTGGCCTTGCTTCACAAACACAGCAGCTAAGGGAAGGGAGGGAAGATTGGACAGGATCAACAATCAGCTTTCTTACATCTGCTCTAAACCTGCTAAATCGAAATCTGCTGTCTCTGACTTACATGCCATGTTAAAAACAAAGCTGCATGCAAAAGCAAAAGCTCTCACTCTCACACGTTCTGCTACGGTTTGGCATGAGAATGGAAAATGATTGGAAGCAGCTTTCTTCTGATGCTCTCGCTGTCTGTCTGTTTCAAAATGTTCCTCTATCTCTCTCATTATCTGATCGTCTGGTCTGCGAAGCTTTGGACTGAAGTCTGGATTTGTGATGTAGCAGGACTTGTTCAACATGAAACGCTCACAATGAGCTGAACTGTCTATGCAAAAAGAAACTATATGACAGTCAGTGTTTTAGTGAAGGTTGCCTTTGCAGCTGGCTATTACACAAGTCCAGGTCAGGCATCGCTCAGAGATGACTGGCTGTGTCTGAGGGAGGGGTGATCATTCACTGACGCTGCAACAGATACCACGGGCTGGACTTTTATTGATTGAAATATCTTCTGAGACACGTATTATACACAATTGATTCTGCGGGGTGAGCAATCGCAACACAGAACAGGTCATGGTTATTATAGCTTTGAAATGTCATTACTTCCTAAACAAACAGTGACAGCTGAGTGCTGTACTTTGCTGTCTTAAAAATAGTTTCCAGGCGTCTTCTTGACTGGACGGTCTAAAATGAAATGACGCTTCTCATTTCACCCAAAAAGTTCTATGTTAGTTTCATCCATCCACAAAGTTTTTTTTTTCCTGTATTAGATGTTTTTGCACATGATATATGAGCAATGTTTCCTTTGGAAATTAGTGGCTTTTTTCTTGAAAACACACCAGGCGATTCACTGTTGGTCGGTGTTCTCCTGATGGTGGACTCATGAACATTAACATTTGACAGTGTTTGAGAGGCTTCAGTGGCCTAAACTTAAGCTGGGCTTACGTTGTGACAACAAAGCCATTGCATGACTTGCTCTTGTGAGCTGTTGGTCGAACACACCTGGGAACTGTAACAATGGACATGAGGACCTGCCTGACTGTTTGCTGATGTAGTCCACCCTATTTAGAGATGGGTTGGTAACCTTTTCCAGCAGGATAAGCAGCCCTAACCCTTTTATTGAAGTCCTCGGAAATCCCGTTTGTTTGTGCCACGATTCAGTTACGCAAACAGGTGGTGAAGATCCGACTTTGACAAATCCCTCGTATTTATTCACAGCCGTCTCTAATTTCCCCATCAAAAGAACTGCTAATCCTAGAGGTCTGCCTACTTTTATCGGGTACTTTATACTTTAATATTGGATCGTTGTCCCCAAGAAATAACCAAGAATATTGATTTCTCGTCTGTTGAACTGGGTTCTCCTCATCTACTTTTTGGGTTTGTGTGGAAATCTGATGATGTTTTAGGTCATATTTAAGTAGAAACAGATAATCTTGCAGGGTTATCTGACATTCTGTATGTGTGTCTATAGGAACTGACTATCCTGCTCCATATGAAGCACTTTTTAAACTGAGTACGGATTTTAATGTTCATGAATTTAAATAAACACGACAATGCCACTGAACGCCTTGACGTACGATGTCTGTCTTTTCATCTCTCGTTGATCAGTAGCAGATGTGTGTTTCTGACACGTTACCCATTTCATTTTGAAATATCTCCTAATTTTTGTAAGCAGTACATAAAGGCCATGAACCGAGATGTGGATCAGTAACAATGAGGACTGGATCCTTGCATAAAGAAGGATCATTGGAATGTTTTGGGGCTACACTCTCTTTGTGCTCTGAACGTCCTCCTTCACGTCCTTCAAGCAATATGACATAAATTCGCCTTTATTGAGGACTCAATAGCTCCCTTATTCGGTGAGAGAGATGACAGAGACACTAGATGCTTTCTGAAGGTCATTCTCAGCGAAAACTGATTCAAAAGTGAAAAACCTATTCAGTCAGAATCAAAATACAATGTATGCTGTATTTAAGTTTCTGTCATGTTGAGTCATATCTGGGATGAAAGCAATTTGTTCTATCTTTATAGTTAATGTCATGTTACTCCAGACATACTCTTATTGTTACTGTAACATGGGCAGCATGGGGGTTCGGTGGGTAGCATCGTTGCCTCACAGCAAGAAGGTCCCAGGTTCAATCCTAGGCTGGAGCGGCCTGGGCCCTTTCTGCATGCCCTGCTGCATGTCTGGGTGGGTGTGGGTTTACTCTGGGTACTCTGGTTTCCTCCCACAGTCCAAAGACATGCAGAGTAGGTTAACTGGTATGTCTAAAGTGGCCCTTAGTGTGTGATTGTGTGTGTGTGCCCCATAATGGCTTGTCGTCCCAACTAGGGTTGTTCCTGCGGACATATGTTGCCTATAATACATCATCCTGTCCAGGGAATTCTATGAATGTCTGCAGAATACGAGGGGACAGGTACTGGACTGGCCTGCCTGCAGTCCTGACCTCTCGTCAACAGAAACCGTGTAGAAAATCTTGAACAAAAAATGCAACGTCGACTCCGTACTTTTACACACCCTAAGCTGTTTACGCGGGATAGGGGACAAAATAAACCGCCTGAAAAACGTCTTTTAAGTGTGGTGAAAAGAAATAGCAACATTACAAAGTGGTACATGGGCTTTTGTTCCAACTTTTTTGGAATGTGTTGCAGGTCCGATATACAAAAATGGATGTTTGTTAACAAATAAAATGAGGTTAATACTGTTTGCAATTAAATAAAAGTCGATGTAAACGTATTAAACAGTATATTTTTACATTTGCGTTTTGCATTCGTATCCCAGTGTTCCCACTTCCCAACATTTTCTGATTTGGGGTTGTGTCAGTGTCATTGATGTGTGCCTCTTAGCCTTAAAACTTCAAAAATTGAGTTTGGAAATGCTTTAAAATACTTTTACTTTTCCCCTTTTTATCATATCAGTAGTACTTTTACTTAAGTAAAGGACTTGAGTACTTTTGCCAGCTCTGCGCGACTCCATCTGACTCCTTAAAAATGCACTTGCATGCTAAAACTGAGCATTTAGAAGCAGACCTCACAGTCATGTTCCAAAATAACGTGGAACGCCCTTTCAGAAAAAACAAGGCTGTTGTAGAAGTTAAGGTGGGGGCAAACGCCATACTGATACTCATGTTTTGGATCATTCTTTTGGGTGTCCACAAACTTCTAGTCTACAGTATATAGTGTACTGTTACATTAGGAATAGCGTAATAATCTTAAAGTCTATAAACTGAACAGATTATAAACAAAGATTTAGCATAGAATCTAATAACAGATTGAATAAGGAAGAACATCTTGGACGTGTCAGATTTTGTCAGTGACACACGACCCGGCTCTGTTCATGAAACCTTAATGACGGCAGACTCGGAGTGGACGCCGCATGTCTCCGCCTAATTTTCGCTGCCTGAAAAAATCTCCTATCCGACTGCATTAGGCTTTCTTTCATCTGTGAAAGGGTGAAAGGATCTAGATTTCATTCCCCTCTAAAGACAGTTAACATGTGGAAATGATGAATAGGCTTTTTTACGTTTGGTTAATGCCTATCCTGTAATGAGCTCCAGGGCAATTTGAGCATTACGACAAAGAAAAGCTTACATATATCACAAATACACACTGATTGGCACCTGCTCTAATAAGCCCTAAATTCCTGTTTATCCCTCTGGGGAGCCAGGCGGCTGAGGTGGAACACGTCGAGAGGGAGAGCATGATCATTTGAAACTGCATTAGCCGAAAATGAATTAGACGGCGATGCTTCCTGCATCTTGCTATTCAATTACGGCTTGTTCTGACTCGCAAATGCAGGAAAAAAAAAACAAAAAAACAACGGTGTTAAAAGGAAGACAGATGTGTGCGGGATGTAACGTTGTGCAGGCGAGACTACTTATCAAGGTAAACTGTGAACAACCGAACCAATTACAGTGATAAATGTGAGAGAAACGCAAACACAGGATTAAAACGATAATGTGGGTTTAAATTGACTCTGCGGCAGGAAATTTCCGACGGCGAGCCAGTTGTTGCTATGCAATCCGATGTCTGGGTGCTCGATCACGCTGCACAGTAACAAATGAAATGACTGTTTGTGATCGCATCGTTCTGCAGATCGCACTGCTCATCTGTCCTTCCACAATAAATCAACATTTATACTAGTACAACTATTCGCTGTTTAAGAATTATGATCATTACGATCTGTGAAAAAGGTCGTCCAGCACAATGGTCATCCAGGCCATTCTGGCCTAGCAGTTAGGAGGTGGCGAGACCCACCGGCCCGGACACAACCAACAGCAGAGAGGCTTGTTTGATCTGCCAACAAGAACAAGCAGCTCCCACCATCAAAACACAGGTGGCACCATCACTAGACACCTCTCACTCTGCCCGGAGCATTTCCAGGCACTTAGTAGAAGGACTTGTTGTCATGGTGCCCATTATATGTATTGCAATTGACAGCAAGCCAGTGTCACCTTCGTTTGCAGTTGTGTCATGGCCAGAAAACCTGTACTGCTACAGAGTGGAACACTATGGACTTTGGGGACAAATCCAGATCTGTTTGGGATCTGATGATGGTCGGGTTTGAGTATGGAGCTCTCGTGATGGGCGTCACAATTCCGCCTTTACTGTGGAGCGACACATTGCCCAAATTGCTGGCGTGATGGATGAGGATCTACATCAAAGGATTACATCTGTGGGCAAATTTGCCACAGGAACCTGTATGCCTCCAATGGCTTCCATATCTTGTCTTGTCTTGTCTTGTCAAGGCAACCTAACAGCATAACTAGAGCGTTTTTTCAATTGTACAGTACAGTCGAATCCAGTTAATTGGACCAAATCGAGACATGCTCATTTGATCCTAATAACCGGCTGGTTCGATTAATCGAACATGCCCTATGTTACAAGACGGGACGTGCTATAATTTATGCAACATATTAAATGTTTATTAAACCT
>JAUZST010003056.1:0-43370 GCA_034779995.1 Parotocinclus haroldoi
TTCCAGTCCCTATACTAAGATGTTCTGGTACCAGTTCCAGTCCTTATACTAAGATGTTCTGGTACCAGTTCCAGTCCTTATACTAAGATGTTCTGGTACCAGTTTGAATACTTTTGCATGCTCTTGTTTGCACACTGCATCTTAATTCCCAGAAACCTAGTGTGCGCGCGTACGTGTGTGTGTGTGTGTGTGTGTGTGTGTGTGTGTGTGTGTGTGTGTGTGTGTGTACCTGCTGTGTTTGCGCGTGACTTTGCTGCTCATGCATGGCCAGCCGTGTGGACAGAGAGGACACGCTGTCTCTCAGCTCGGCGTTCTCCTCACACACCTTCTCCAAACGCTCTGCCAGGGCCTGCTCACGCTGGGTCAGTCGTGCCACCTACACACACACACACACACACACACACACACACGCTATTATATTAGAATGCATAACAGGGCCTGGACTCTGTGTCTGTGTGGCACTCTGGTTTCCAAAAACACACGTCAAGACAACTGGCATCTTTAAACGTTTGGATGGCGGCTTCGCCTCCTTGCTCAAGGGTCCAAGAGTGTCCGCTTATCCTTACTGCTTAATAGCCCGGCGTCTTAATTGCTGCCAGAATCACGTCCGTGACCGTATATGGGCGTCGTATGACTCACCTGCTCTTTAAGAGCGCTGAGCAGCTCCTCGTCCTGAGGTCTCGGGTGTCCTTGCTCCCTCAGCTGCTGCTTCAGGTTCTGGAGCTCGGCCGTGACCGTCCGCTCGACTTCCATGGCCTGTGAACACGATCCCACAGAGCACGCGGTTCATAAATGAGCAGCGGATTAAGTGCACTGGGTTCGTTAATCCTATCTGCAATATTAGTGACGTTCCTGAAGGCGCTCTGGTGAATTCCCCGCACGGCAGGTGCTCATCAGGGGGTTGTTTTGTTGTGTTTTGCTACAGACCAGCAGTCTGCGAGCCCCGCCGGCACAACCATGGCTGCGTTTTGTTACGGTCACCCCGGGAGACGGGGCGCACGTGCGCGCAGATTAAAATTCCCTCCGGCCGATTAGCAGTAGTACCTGCGTAACCCGGCTACACGCGCTAAAGACGTCAAGGCGGGGCGGAGGGCTGCACCATTTACTAGGAGGTCCCGGGTTCAGATCCCACCACCCCCCAAGCTGCTAATGCCCCGGGCGGGGCTCTTAACCCACACTTGCACTGAACTGCCCCTTCAAAGATGAGCTGCACGTCCCTCTGAACGTTGAACCTGTAAATGAAAGGCTCTGGTGCCTTCAAGCCGGAGTATCACGTAAGCCCTCGACCTCCCGGACCGGTACACAGAGCCTAATTGCTTGGGAGGCCCCTCGCTCTTGGGAATGGAGCCCAAATTAATTTCGGAGATGTTTTCTGCCAAAAGGAATGTGCCTCAGCGGCCCGGCGCTGAAAGGGAGTTTTGTGCGCTTGTCAAATTCAAAACAAAAGGGCATCCTGATTCAGCAGCCCGTGCCCCCGCTGTCGCGTCGGCTCCCATCACGTACGCTTGACGGAGGATCAAAGGTGAACTCGGCAGATGGAGCGTGGCATCTCTGACTCACGGGCACCGGCATATCATCATGCCACGTTAGGCACGGTGGGGTCGTGTATCTCAGTTGGTAACTGTTTCTATTTTACTCACATTACTGGATGGACGACGGTTTTAGGTGCGATATCAGAAAAACGTCGTCTTCCCGGCCGAACAGTGACTAATCCTAGAGATTAAGCTCAGGGTGAGAAGCTCAGAAAGCTTCAGGAGGCCAGAAAGTCCTTTTTTATGCTTTTTTAACACGTGCTCTACTTACATCTTATATTCTATTTTATGAATATATATGTAAACATAAATTACATAAACGATAATAAGCGAACCAATCACACTTGTGTGCATAATCTATGAAACAAACCTACTAAGCAACAGATTTCCAACCAATTCAACGTAACTTTTAATACGGAACATTTATTCTTAACTTAACACCTGGGTAACTTTTAACGTTTAACTCTTACATGGAACACCAAGGTCACCCAGGGAGGTCGGGACGAAATTTGAGCCTCCCAGGGTTTCCTCCTTGTAACAGTGAGGGAGTTTTACCTTGCCACTGTCACCCCAGCTCGGTGAGGGTTCCGGATGTTGCTCAAACCTGCTTCGATACGACGCTGCGTATGTATTTTTGATTGAACTTGACCTGTCGCTTGTAAGTTTATTTGTACAGTGTGTGTGTGTGTGTGTGTGTGTGTGAGAGAGAGCGCGTTCATCTTTGAGCTGCATTCCACGTCTGATTGCTAGAAATGGGTGGAATTTCGGCACCAGGGCCTCGAACTGACATGAAGTTGCCACAAAATACCGAAAACGGCGTGCTGTCATGAACGAAATGTTCATAACGCGGTTACACGCAAACACACTAACATACCGCCATCAACTCATTAGTGTGGCCCTGGGGTGCAGCGCTCAGAAGCATTTCGAGAGCTTGGCGTCAAACTGAAACAGACGTGACTCAGGCCTGACCTTGTTTACGACCCGCTGGATTAAGTTTAGGCCGATCGACGCGAGCGTTCTGCGCGCAGCGGCTTCTTCGTTCAATATTTATGCCCTCGGCTTTGCCAGGCTGAATCGTTTACCACACCTAACTAATCCCCTCGTGCTTTGCGCGTTCACAACAAACCTTGAAATCCCTGGAGCGAACCACCTAACGTCTCTCAACCCACGACAACAGAGCACCTGAGCAGGGCAGACCACCGAGGACAGCCTGCCGATTCTTTCGGTTACCCCTCGCCCCTTGCAGAAGCGCCCCAAAAAGAATCTGCCACGTTCTGCTTTGTTTGCACGTCCGACCGCCGGAACTCTACGACACGCTGACACGGGCGCGGGCCAACAACATCCCTTTCCCGAATGGAGGGGCGATAACGGGACAGGCAGGCACCCCAGAGCCTCTGGAGGGCCGTGAAGCTGGTACAAGCAGACACGGCATTCCTGGCATGGCTGCCCACTGCTAGTAACCGTCCTCCAAAAACTGGAATCTGCAGTCTCCCACGCTTATCCCCGTCCTCCCTTCGTTCCGCCCAGATAAGCCAAGATTGCGATTTCCAGTGCTGCCAGTAAGAGGATCATACGCTCGCACGTCAAGAAAAGGTCCAAACTTACCGTCCCGGGCACCTTGCGTTTAGAAACGCTGGACCCAGCATTTACAACATCCGGTAAAGGCACATCATCGAGCCGGCGGCTCATTTCCACTCCATCCGAACTGCGTTTCTTCGGCCAGGCCTCGTCCGCGGTGTGAGCCATTTCCTCCTCCGAACTGAAGATGGACCGATTGCGACTTGTAAACAGGCGCTTTTGCCCCTCCTGAGGTCTGATTTACGGGAAGCGCTCGCTGCTGCGCGGCCCGAGCGAGACGTTTGGCCAGGAAACATGCACAACAATGCAGGGCTGCGGCCGGAGTGGAAAATGAGGCCTTGGCGTTTGTCCCATTCGTTCGTGGGCTTACTCATAATAAAACCAGATAACAGTAAAAGTCCTCGTCGGGTTCGGACAGGCAGCGTCAGAACGGCAACAGGACGTTCGTGGGAGCCGTGCAAGGTCCGGCCTTGAGACGCAGGGGCTTCGGAGATTAGATTAGAAGATGAACGTTCTCTCAGAGAACATGAGAGAGCTTGGGAGCGAGTTTTCCGCACCACCCGCTATCGAATACGAATCGTCTCGTAATTGAACCGCACACTGGTTAAGGTGAGCGGTCAGCGTGTACGCTGTAATTTATGGTCAAATGTATGAGGGCAACCCTCCTAGTCGCTTGAAGCACATCCCGGACACAAAGGGACCACACGCGGATACGCCGCGTACACACACTGGCAGGTAAACGGGTTAGACCGACACCCCAGGATCAATAAGGTCCATAGAGGTTTGGTTTGCCTACTATTTTCTTGAGAAACTGGCTGGCTTGTAGAGAACCTTGAGCTCAACTCTATAAGGTCATGTTCCAAAACCTGTAACACCCATGCTTTTGGGTGGAATCGGAGTGCCCTGTACAACCAACCTGAGCTTTTAATGTGGACCTTTAAAAAAATCGTTCATGACTGACGTTTGATCTTCTCCACAAGACCCTTTATTGGGTATCGCTTTGATGTGGTGAAACGCAGCACAGCTACTTTTCGTGACACGAAAACCACAGCTAGGGAGTGACGATGCTCCCTGACGAGTCCCCACCCACCTGACTCGGGATCATGCCGTCATCGCTATCTTTAAAACGACGACGGCAAACGATAAAGCAGCTGACGAATGTCCGCTTATCAGCGGGAGTCCGTGAACTTTCAACGTCTCATCGCTCCCCGTCGTAAAGAAACGATTTAACGATTTACGACGCTTAGGGAACTGTATCAGGCCTTACGTTACATTCTTAAAAACTTTGAAACTCTTGAACAACTTAAAGGGTCCCCTTTTTGAGTCTTGGTCCTCCCAAGGGTTCTCCCTTATAACATCTGGGGAGTTTTTCCTTGCCAGTGTCGCCCTGGGCTTGCTCAGATAGGGCTGTGGGCCTAGGAAAAATGAACAACAATCCACAGAGACTTACGCCTGATTATGTTACACAGCACGATCCTAGTGATTACAGCTCAAGCGCCAGGTGCCAACTGTGGCAGCTTGGCAGTGCCTGGACTCGAGCCCCAAACCGTCTGGCGACTCGTGAATTCCCTTCATGCCATAATTCTCCCATAAGGACGATAACGAAGGTGCCTCAAGCGCTACTCACCGCTTGCAGCCGATCCCGAAGCTGCTGAACGACCTCCTTGTGCTGCTGTTCGCCCCGACTCTTCTCTCTCTCCGCTTTGCTGAGGGCCAGCGTCAGGCTCTCCACGTGGCCACTCAGCGTCCGGATGTCCCTCTCCAGCTCGGCCACCTGGCTCTCCCACAGAGCCTGGCAGCCCTGCAGCTTGAGCCTCAGCTCGTGCCTGCCCTGCTCCAGCGCCTGCGGAAGGCACGCTGCATTTGAATAGCTTCGGAAAATGTCACTTCACGCCGGTCAACTTCACGTGTCTGCGCGGGTTTACTCCGGGTACTCCGGTTTCCTCCCACAGTCCAAAGACGTGCATGTTAGGTTAACTGGTGTCTCTACATTTACATTCTCTAAACTCTATCTCTAACATACTCTAAAGTGGCTCTAAGTGCGTGACTGTGTTTGTGCCCTACGACTGTCTAAGGTGGGTGGGCACCGGGTGGGCACCGGCTGGCCCGCGACCCCGTGTGGATTAAGCGGAACATAATGGACGGACGGATGGAAGTAGACCATGTCCACCACAGCCCATAATGCAATGCAACGGACTGACGATTAAAATACGCAATTAGCCATCTTTTACTGATATACGTGTTTTATATAAGAGTTGTTACGTCATTCTCATCCTTTCCGATGCCCAAAACACAACCCAAATATCGTTCCTTGTCAGATTAGTACGTGTGTGTGTGTGTGTGTGTGTGTGTGTTTAATCACTGCATCTCCCGTTGGAAATATCCATACACTCCGAACGACAACGTGTAACTTTGAGACAGCAGAAAAAAAATCAAGTGGAAGTTACATTTCTCACATTAACCACCAATAACTTTTTACATCAAAGGTCTTAATTGCTTTGATAAACAGGAATATATGTATTTTTTGATTTTTCCAAAATCACGTTTAGCCGAGCTAGCATAGCAGCTCTCGGTGTGGGTACGATACGTTGAGCGATGTCAATAAATATCAAAATATACGCTGTTTACGCTGTATTGTTCAGTTAAACATGCATATGGACAGAAAGGCGAAACTAAAATACATTAGTTGATTAAATAATTTAATAAGTACACTAAAAAATGAAAGCCTCTCGTTGCGAAACGGAAACACGTCGTCGGGGATCCATAGGAAACCACAGAGTATACGCCAAAATGTACACGTTATATCAGATTAAAAGTACTGTAACGTGTAACACACACGTACTTAGTGCGTGCGTGCGTGCGTGTGTGTGTGTGTGTGTGTGTGTGTGTCTGAGAGAGAGAGATAATTTTGCCATATTGTGCTTGCAGCGCTGCGTAATTGAACCTTTCACACGGTGACACTTGCACCTGTTGCTGAAGTTTAGGTTTACATTCACGTCATTTAGCTGAAGTTCTTACGCCTACTCATGGAAAAAGTCAAAAAGCACCTGCCTTATTTCAGAAGTATTATTACTCAAAGGGGGTTAAAAAAAAAACCCAACGTGACCAAAACAGCCGAAACCAGCCTGAGCATGGTGCATCCGTGGAAACTTGTGCTTCGAGGACCACCAGCCGGTTCAAACGGGCACAAAACTGTTCAGGATTAGTTTGCTGTCTTCCTCTCACCTCTATTTTATCCGTGAATTGTTCCTCCAGTGCGTTCCTCTCGTCTTTCAGCTGCCGGTTCTCCAGCAGGAGCGCGTTTCCGATCTGCGCAGCCAGTACGAGGTCTGCTCCGTCCCCGTACGGGTAAAAATCCTCCTCCAGGTCCATCCTGTGGGATCTGTAGCAAAGCTCCTCCACCTGACTCATTCTTAGTGCTGAACTGCTGAACTACTGAGCAGGAGTGAGAAGCAGGAGCAGGAGCAGGAGCAGGTGGACAGCTGAACTATTTAAGAGCTACACGTACCTGCGACAGTCTGGGGGGTAAAATAAAGCACCGCTGGGAGGATGGAAGGAAACCGTGCGCAGTGGAACAAAGTGGGCAGGTCCCGTCACTTACAGGTGACTGTGTGCGTGTGAGTGTGTGTGTGTCTGTGTGTGTGTGAGAGAGAGAGATATAACTGTGCACTCTGGAACACAGCACAAGCGTAAACCTTCAGGCTCGCGTCAGACACCAGGAGAGTTACGCGCGAGGTTAAGGAGTACTGTTTAATGGGACTGGTACACCACAGTCTCAAGGACGAGATATTTTAAAAAGTAAAGGGAAAAAAAACAATAAAAAAGACAGAATTCAAGTCATTTCATGTATGAAAAGGATGAAATATACCCACCGGACCCCCTGGGTACACCACGGCTTCCTTCGTTCCACGTAACCAAGATTCCGGTCCATATTGACCAAATAAGCGCTACTGAAAGGAAGCAAAAAGATCCGGCAACTGTGGAGGAGACTTGCTGTGGAGGTGGTCTGGGGCTGTAGCCCATCTGCCTCAAGTTTGAACGCTCTTTGCCAGTCCGCACTTCCCCAGGCTGATTCTCAGTTTGTCATGGCCGTGTCAGAGGAGAGGTCTACCAACATCCAAATCTGGCAACCCTGCTACTTTCATAATGGATTATTAAGTTTTCCGGGGACTGGACACAAGACTCTTAAACGTTAAACCTAATCCTTAGACCAAAAAAAAAAAAATTCCAGAGACTTTAAGCCTCTCAAAGGCCAATAAGCTTCTCCCTGTGTAATTAATCCTGTGTTTAGGATCGGATTTATGTCATGTTTTGGGGGAGGGATGATGCAGGGTATAAATCCGTCCACGCTTACTCTCGAGGTCAGGGGTCAGAGCATAAAAAGCTGTTTAGGCCCGAGATGAACGGGGACATAAATAAAGGCCGAGAGCATCATGACGCCCGGGCCCCTTATTGTATTTAGGAGACCGGACTCGTGCGCACATATGGCCAGGGGTGTCATCAAAAATCAGCCGCCTGGCTCCTATTGTTATTAGACACTTTAGGGAAAGGGACACGGATACAAAAACGAGGTCATATCAATAGACACCAGAGAGTGCTTTGTTTTTGGGGGCAAGCACGAGGTGCAAAACCATACAGGTTCAAAACCATACAGGTTCAACACAATCATCCAAAAAACGCAACACGAAATCGGATTTTTTTTAATGGTTTTTCACCGGATTAAACCGGCATTTTGTACATGACCCATAAATCTGACGCGTGGCTGCAACGTGAGACATGTAAACACATCAAATTTACAAGTTTAGTAAATAATAGCACCAGAAAAGCGCTATAATGTCACCGTGATGGCACCGTTAGCATTTAGCAGGAACATTTCTATGCGATCTTCTGTCACATTTCGATCTATCACGAAACGCTATAGCTTGTTTAATGTAGGGCAAAAAGTGTTATGATGACAAGGCTCTGTATGAAATACATGCAGGCTCAAATACAGCATTTTTAACATTAGAATTACTTCAAAAAAAGAATTGGCGTAAAAATTACCTGGGCTATAATTCTTAAGGCAATGCTGCCCTCTAGTGGTGATACCTCGGCAGTGCATCGGCAACCTAATTGCAACCTTAATAATCATAATAATAAAAATGTATTTTAAAAATAAAAATCATGATTTTTTTAAAGATTTGCCACTGCTATTACTTTTAAGATTTTAAATTAAATATAAAAATGATCATCATTATGACCGTATTACTATTAGTATAATAATAATAATAATAATTATTATTATTATTATTAATACTACCCATTTTAAAATAATGAAATATAGATTTTTTAAAAATCTCATTTGTAGTCAAAATAATAATTTAGCGTTAATAAATAATAACTATCATAAAGATCTTGCCAACGCTATTATTTAAAGTACTGTAATAAGACTTAAAAATAAATAAAATAATCACAACTATTAATATTGTCTACCCAATTTGTAACCCAATAAATATCTACATTTTTTAAATATAGACATTTTTATTCGTCTTTTTTTTTTCAGAAATAAATATTTACTAATCATTATTGCATTTATTATTGTTTCTCGTCACGTCACGTCACTGCTATTACTCGATAAGATTTTTAAATTAAATAACAAAATTACCAGTAGTAGTAAATGTAGTAGTACTGTAACAGTAAGACCGACTTACACACAATATTAAACATACACTTTTCAATTAGCAGACACGTGTCTAAATTTTAGGAGGGAAATAATTCTGTAAACTTTATAGTTGCGTCATCAGGGAATTCCTTTAAAAGGAACTCGGTCCTTCAGTCTTAATGCAATGCTGCCACCTGGTGGTAATATATAGACAGTGCAGCCTGCCGCTGCTTTTCGCAATAACGAGCACGAAATAATTAATAAAAAAAAAAAAAAAAAAATACACCGGTATCAAACTTATTGTCCGCTCCTTAATCTAAGATCAGCATGATAACATCTCCACATCGTTTGCTAAAAAAAAAAAAGAAATTAAAGAAATAAAAAATAGGACCACATACTTCATGACATGACTGGAATTTTTTTAATTCAATCATATTTTGGGTTGTTACCCCCCCACCCCCCAGACATGTACACATGGATTTTAATGTTACAGTACATACTGTATATACATCCACGTGTGTACGGAACATCTAAAAAGTCAGGGTACGGGCGTATGGCGGCTGTGCGTTTTAAGATACGAGGGCCGAGGGGTCTGGACCGTGCTCCGGTTTTAAGCGATACGATCGTACACCGACTACCCGCTGTGCACTTCAGTAAGGGAGCAAGCCGTGAGAGGAGACAGGAACGCGACGGGAATGGACTACCACCAACATCTGAGCAATACTGCGTCGTCCCCACGAGATAAACGGAGATAAAACAGTCGAGACGCTCCGGGGGGATTCGAAGTTCCTGTGGGTGCTTCATAAGGAGGCCCGTGTCCGCATTCTCGACTATATAGAGAGAGGACACGACGAAATCCAAGCAGCACAGGATGATTTCACTGCCACACAACCACGGGGTGTCCCCTCCCAAACGAAGCTTCGACACGACAGGGGGGGTTCGAGAAATGACCAGGAGACGATTTTCCAACCGTGCGCCAATCCAGGAGCCGCGTGTGTAGCGGACGGCCGGGCTCGAGGCGAAGCCGTCTGCTACACAGCACTACACGAGTCTTTGGTACGGACGCTACAACGCCGAATTAAAAGATCTATCGCCGAGACGGAGTCGTATCAAAAAAAACTAAACTAAACCGTACATCCAAGCAGAACTCATCCCCCCCCCCTCCCCGAGTTCTTCTTCTGGCTGGACCGAGGGCCGTCCGGACGCTCCGGGCCGGGAGCCTAAATGTGCAAAACAGGAATGGACAGAGCGCGCGTCACGTGTGGATTGAGGGAGGGGCGGGTGTGGAACCGAGATAGGAACAAGGCGGGAAGAGCCGGGAGAGGAAGCTGCCTCTACATCATTCCCAACTGCAACAGAGAGTTGGCGTACGCCATAGGCTTAACATTCGGATGAGGCTGTGGAGAGACGGAGAACATGTTCATGTTAACCAACAGCCGACACCCCGTAACTGACCACGCCCACTTTAAGAACCCCCCCCCCGGTGGGTTAAGTACATGGAACAGAAAATAACAGCCGAAAAGAGATGGTCTCTGTTAGATCTGTGTGTGTGTGTGTGTGTGTGAGTGTGTGAGTGAGTGAGAGTGAGTGAGAGAGAGAGTGAGTGAGAGAGAGAGAGTGTGAGTGTGTGTGTGAGTGAGAGAGTGTGTGTGTGTGTGTGAGTGAGTAAGTGAGAGAGTGTGTGTGTGAGTGAGTGTGAGAGAGAATAGATCCATATTATTTTAAGAATCAAGTCATAATATTTAGAGAATAAATTCTTATTATTTAGGGGATAAATTCTTAATATTTTAAAATAAAGTCATAATATTTGCGGAATAAAGTCATCTTTCATAGAATACCTTTGTATTATTTAAGGAATAAATTCGTATTATTTGGAGAATAAACTGTTATTATTTAGGGAATAAATTCGTATTATTTTAACAATCAAGTCGTAATATTTATAGGAAAAGTTATTATTTAGGGAATTAATTATTATTTGGAGAATAAGTCACAATATTTAGAGAAGAAATTTGTATTCTTTAGGGGATACATTCTTATTATTTTCAAAATATATTCATATATTTCAAAGAATAAGTTTGAAATTTTTAAGGAATAAATTCGGATTATTTTGAGAATAAAGTAACATTTTTTAAGAGAATAAATTCTTATTATTTAGAGAATAAATTCGTATTATTTAGGGAATAATTTATTATTATTATTTTGAGAAGTGTCGTTTTGGTTTGTTTTTTTTTAGGATAAATGTGTATTATTTAAAAAAATTAAGTCGCATAAATTCTTAATATTTTGAGAATAAATTCGTATTATTTAGGGAATAAATCAGTATTATTTTAAGAATTGAGTCATAATATTTAGAGAATAAATTCTTATTATTTAGGGAATAAATTCTTATTATTTAGAGAATAAATCTGTATTATTTAGGGAATACGTTCTTATTATTTTAAAAATAAAGTAAATATTTAGAGAATAAATTGTTATTACGTAGGGAATAAATTCGTATTGTTTTAAGAATCAAGTCATAATATTAAGAGAATAAATTCTTCTTCTTCTTATTATTATTATTTAGGGAATAAATTATTATTATTTTAATGATAATGTTGCAATATTTAAAGAAAGTCACAAAATTTATAGAAGTTGTATTTTTAGAGAATTAATTCACATTGTTTAGGAAATAAATTCGTATTATTTAGAGAATAAAGTCCCCTTTTTTTCAGAATAAATGTGATCCGTCTCTGTGATCCGTTTTTAAGATCATACTACTAAAAACGACCTTTTACTAAATGCACACTCCTCACTTTATGGGAGGGCAAAAGGGTCAAAGGACGCTTATGATTCACACTTACATAATGAGGGTAAGAGAGCACACCTGTATAACTTATCATTTACTGATGTTATCCTAACGCTGGAGTAAAGCACAGCGAGCGACAATAAACCAAGCACATAAACTTTAATTACTCACCACAGCAGTGAACTGGTGGAATTCAGACTTTAGGTCAGACCCCCTGAGGTGAATGTACGCTCCTTTGTTACCCATCTGGTCACTACAGGCAGGACAGGGACAATGTTCAGAAAGTGATATTTAGGACCACGAGTTATTAACAGGCTTTATATCCCTCTTCATATCGTTCAGAGGCTAAAGTCGTAACGTTATAAAGGATAAAGTCGTAACGTTTTAAAGGATAAAGTCGTAACGTTTTAAAGGATAAAGTCGTAACGTTTTAAAGGATAAAGTCGTAACGTTTTAAAGAATAAAGTCGTAACGTTTTAAAGAATAAAGTCGTAACGTTTTAAAGGATAAAGTCGTAACGTTTTAAAGAATAAAGTCGTAACGTTTTAAGAATGAAGTCGTAATATAAATAATAAAGTCAATATATAAAGAATAAATTGTGATGTTTAAAGAATCATAATATTTTAAGAATAAAGTCATATCTTCCTTTTTCGCATTTTAAAATCATTTATAATCTGTAAAACAATACGCACATTTTAGAATTAATTATTTCATTTGACTCGGTTCTTTCAATGCGGAAAAACGTAACAAAACCGCCACGCCGCTGTAACGTTTAAAATTTCAAACGCCGTCTGATTTCTTTGAGTTTCAGGGCACGGAAGGTTCTGTTAAAACTTTAAGTGTGAACGACTCGAGTCGTGAGTCATGAACAGAATTGGCGGAGTGTATCGTTACTCCCTAATACTCGAACAGCTGGCACGTTATTAGCATCCTCGTACGGCGAGAGCTGAGCAGACGGTGCTGACGTACCAGTAGTTGGGCGCTGAGAATACGGTGATGCACTTCCCTGAGTGAGTGACCTCGTAGCCCTCGGCCTTCACCTCATGGCTGCGCACGATGTACTGCAGCTTGTTTTGTTCCAGGAACCGCTGGGTGACGTCGGGCCCGAACTGACAGCTCACGCCCCGCTTACTGATAGAGCGCCCGTTCTGAGAGGCCATAAAGTCAACGCTTTACGTTCGGGAAAAAACGATCGGCAGCTTTTAAAAATCATAACAGGTAGACTCACCTGAGGCTGAGGGTCTGACCAGAGGAGATCACACATAG
This sequence comes from Parotocinclus haroldoi, assembly GCA_034779995.1. NCBI lineage: Eukaryota > Metazoa > Chordata > Actinopteri > Siluriformes > Loricariidae > Parotocinclus > Parotocinclus haroldoi. The sequence continues at coordinate 12,803 of JAUZST010003056.1, forward strand.
GACCTGAAACAGAGAAGAAGATGTGAAAAAAAAGGTCTAAACCTGCCCGTCCCTAACGGGGGCCGAGTCTGGAGTCCCACCTGAGTCTGGAGGCTGTCTGTTCCTGTCGATCTTCCTGATGTCGTCTAACGTCACGCCGTCCTCGCTGAACAGCCCCCCGTGCATGACCTGAAACGACGGAGCGACCATGTGATGCCGAGCGGCACAGCGCCGCCTGAAGGCGTAAACACAGAACTGCAGCTCACCAGCACTTCGTTTAGAGGATAAAGTCATAATAGTTTAACAATCGTAATATTCAAATAATAAAGTCGTAATATTTGGAGAATCGTAATATTTTAAAAATTAATTATTTTAAGAATAAAGTCAATATTTTAACAATTGTAAAATTCAAATAATAAAGTCGTAATATTTGGAGAATCGTAATATTTTAAAAATCATTATTTTAAGAATAAAGTCGTAATAGTTTAAGAATCTTAATATTTTAAAAATCATTATTTTAAGAATAAAGTCATAATATTTTAAGAATCGTAATATTTTAAGAATAAAGTCGGAATATTTTAAGAATCTTAATATTTTAAAAATCATTATTTTAAGAATAAAGTCATAATATTTTAAGAATCTTAATATTTTAAAAATCATTATTTTAAGAATAAAGTCGTAATATTTTAAGAATCTTAATATTTTAAAAATCATTATTTTAAGAATAAAGTCATAATATTTTAAGAATAAAGTCGTAATATTTGGAAAATCGTAATATTTTAAGGATCGTAATATTTAAAGAATAAAGTCGTAATATTTTAAGAATCTTAATATTTTAAAAATCATTATTTTAAGAATAAAGTCATAATATTTGAAGAATCGTAATATTTTAAAAATCATTATTTTAAGAAGTCATAATATTTTAAGAATCTTAATATTTTAAGAATCGTAATATTTTAAGAATCATAATTTTAAGAATAAAGTGGTAACATTTTAAGAATCGTAACATTTTAAGGATAAAGTTATAATATTATAAGAATCATTATTTTAAGAATAAAGTGGTAACATTTTAAGAATCGTAACATTTTAAAGATAAAGTCGTATCTTTATCCCCCCCCCCTCCCCATGTGACGCCGAGCTGCACAGCGCCATCTGAAGGCGTAAAGGCAGAACTGCAGCTCACCAGAACTTTGCTGTTGATGCACTGAGCGAGCGGAAGCCACTGGAAGACTTCGCTGAACAGCTGGAACATCTGCGCCGTGTATTTGGCCTTGACCTCGCCCTCGAAGCCGTACATCTGGTTCATGTTGTCGGTCTCGTGGTTACCTGGGGATGAATCCGACATCGCGCCCTTGTGAGTCGTCGCTATTAAACGTTGGTGCAGAGAGAGGAGACGGACGCAGGGGGGCAAAAGGAAGGCAACGTTTAAAGGCCGCTGGAGGCCGGACTCACCTCTAAGGAGATGGAAGTGATCTGGGTAGAGCAGCTTGAAACCAAACAGCGTGAGAATGACCTCGACCGAGAAGGAACCGCGATCCACAAAGTCACCGTTGAACAGCTGCAGAGGGAGCTTAAGGAACGTGGACGCGACAGGAGGACAAGTCACAGGCAACCCAATTTTATTTCCCCCCCGGAATAGTGTAATTTCATCCCAGATCCCCAGAAAATCCCCCCTCACTGTACAAGTTCCTACACTTTAATCTAGTTTGTACAGGAGCTCCCTGATTTACGACAGGGATCCGATCAGATAAATCCATCGCACGTTAAATCTATTGTGCATTTAAAATATAACCGTACCGTTAACACTTATTGACCTGCAGTTGCCCCAAATCACGACTAATAAAGCTTATTTGACAATAAAGTGATGAAAAGTATCAGGCGATTTAACACCAACTGCTCAGCCTGAGAGGCAACAGGACTCGGTTCCAGTTTTCCTTTCGGCTGTCTGTCATTACTAACCTTTTAAGGACCCACAGGGATTTATTTGCACCAAGGACGCAGTACAGTGGATGTAAGAATACAGAAAGACAGCCGAGAAAGAGTCAGGAATCAAGTTTTAGGAACGGTTTATACGCTCATAAGCTTCAATAGGGTGTGCATTTAGGATCTGAACACAGAAACAGCTGTACCCATGTTCTGTCTCCCACCCCGTTTCTTTTTGAATGCATGTTTATAGGCCGTTATAAACACAAACTACAAGTGATTCCAGAAACCAAAAGCGGCGTATCCGAGGGAGGTTAGGCCAGATCGTCCCACGGGGTGGCACGGCACGGCGACGGAGCCCATGTGACCAGGAAATGAGATATTAAGAAGGATACATATGGGTTGGACGGAGACGGTAAGCCGTTCAGGTCAAAGATGTTCAGAAGGTCGTAGTACTGGCCGTGTGTGTCCCCACAAATGGTGATCATCTCTGTCTGAAAAGAGCAGGTCATTAAAAAGCAGGGAAGGTCATTAAGAAGCACCTTCGGGGTTTTTGTTGTTTTTTTCATTTTCGTCTGGGTTTGAGTCAAACGGAACATTTTAATTTCGTTCCATCAATTGCAGACAAATTCCTAAAAAAACAAAAAAAAAACAAAAAACATGCATTTGCCGCAAAATGCAGCTACTTCAGACCTCGATTAATATTACATATTTGTATTATTATTATTATTAGTTTATATTTGATTTATTAGAACTGCTGCCATACAGGTAAGGGGGTAAAATTCGGGGAGGTCCCTCTTTTTTTTTTTTTTTTTTTAATCCCTGGAGCTTATGTTCTGTAGTTTTATATTCTCTCTTTTTTTAATTAAAATCCTTTCTATCTTATTTATTACATTTCCTTTGTTTTGCCCATTTACTTTAGGTCGCCCAAGCAGGTCGAGTCCCTTTTTGAGTCTTGGTCCTCCCATGGTTTGTTGTTTGGTCCTCATAAGAGGTAGCTTTTCCCTCGCCGCTGTCGCCCAGCTCAGTTAGGGCAGTGGGCCTAAATATTTATAGAACAGCTTTAAAAGAAGAGTCCGACGACCTGACCCTCTTCCTCGCCGATTTTACGAGTTTTATAACGGATGGGCGCGGTCACGACGGGGCTCGGATTTAAGGGCTTACCTCTTTTAAAGAAATTTCGACAAGACTGGGTAGTTTGGATAAAACGTCTTTTACTTGAACCAGCATCTGAAAAGGTAGAAATATCACTCAGGTAACTGAACAGAAAAGAAAAAGGGTATTCCTTTTTAAAAGGCAGAGATTTACCTGGTAAGCGCACTTCCTGTGCAGTTTCTTCTGGTCCTTGAACCAGTCCATGAGCTCCTTTAGGAACTTGAGCGTTACCTTGCCGTCCTCAAGCTTAGGTCCCACGTATTCGTCCTCGATCGCTGAAAGACGACACGTTTATCATCGTTTTAAACTTGCGTACGATCTGTTTAAACCTTTAAAGCGTTCGGACTGCTCACTCATGTTCTCGATGTCTAAGGAGTCGACCACGGATCTCTTCAGCTCGTCGCTGGCGATGGCCCGCTCGAAGGCCTTCTGCTTTACGATCTTGTTGCACTCCTGGTACTTCAGCTTGGCGTCCTTGTCGTTGGGCCGCACCCGTACGACCTGCTCGAGTGAACAAAATGCACGTGAGCCCTTTTCTAAGAGGTAGCGACCTGCAGCGCTTAACTGTCCGCCGCTAAACGCACCGTCTCGTAGTCTTTGAGCGCGGCTTTGAACTTGCCCAGCGCCATGTTGGAGGTGGCGCGCCGGTAGTAGCCCTTGATGTAGTTCTTGTCGATCTCCAGGGCGCGGGTGGCATCTGCCAGGGCGTAGCCATAGCACTCGGTGCGCAGGTACGCCAGGCTCCGGTTGCTGTAGTAGATGGCATTGGACGAGTTCAGCTCCAGCGCCTCGGTGTAGTACTTGATTGCATTCTCGTAATCTTTTTCTGAAGCGGGGGAAAAAAAAAAGGGATCGGGTAAAAACCTAAACAAGACTCGAACTGACCCAAGGACAAAAGGGCTAGAGTCGTGACCCCCTGACGGACCTTTCTTTTACTCGGGCAAGGACTGCACATTTTTAACTTTTAAATAGGGTTAGAAGTCCCCATCCAGCCTCTCCTCCCTCAGTTCGATATCGCGCGCGCACCTCCACACACCTCCGGGTCAGGGGTGTTTAAACCTCCCCCCCAAAAGCTTTGCTTTGCACGGAAGGTGTACGGATTACCGTGACCGCCGTCCCTGTCTTGTACGGCAAGGGATCGGACCGAACCGTCACTTCCTTCGTCACAAAAAACCGCGTGCTGGGTGTACGGAACACCGTGACCTCGCTGTAAAGCCGCACGCGCGCATGGTGAGCAGGCGGCATGACGTAAGCGCCGTGTAACGCGCTTGCTAACGTAGCCTGCCATGTTCAACACTTAACTCTTCCCCTTTATTTCCGTAGCTCCATGTTTTAAAAACCTATAAACAGTTAACACTCTAACACTCACTCACTCACTCTCACACACATGAGCGCGCGCGCTGAGAGCTACCGGCTCTGACGTCCATGCTAAGCTAACTCTTACCCGTCCCTCCACCTGTCCGTACCGGGCGCGTTCGGCATCCACACCGCTACCCCCAAGCTCGAAGCGGCCGTGTAAGCGAGCCGCCACCGTTAGAAGTTTACCTTTGAAGTAATGATTCGCCTTCTCCTTGAGTTTCTCAGCCTCGGCAATCCTCTCCTCCTCCGCCATCTTCTCGCTGCCGTAATCCGCTACGCCCGGCATGCGCAAGTCCTGCCTTCGGTCGTAAGATTTCACCAGGACGCTTTGTTTTTGCGACGGCTTGCTAGCCTCGGGTCGGTTCTAGAAGGCGCCGTGTCCCAAATCACACCCTGAACCCTACCACCTGTACCCTACACACTACAAAAACCGACGGTGGACGTTCGTTAAGCTTTATGCTAAATCATTAGGGCAGCAAATTTCATGAACGCGCTTCATATCCTACAAATATTTGTTAAAGTGCTAGACTATACATCCAGAGGCTCATAAATGGCAACCCCCCCAAAAAACCGGTCTGCCCCGAGTGGGCCCCCAACGAAGGCCCTTAACCCTAAATTGCTCGGATTGCTGGGTATAATGACGGCTGCTTAATGATTAATGGCAATGTATGGTCTATGGAGGTGTGGTAGTTTAGGTACTAGTCCCAGTTATCTTAACCTACCACGCTGGGGTCTTGAGAAAAGCCCTTAGCCTGAACACTTACCCTCGATTGTTCCTTGTACTATAATGCTTACAAAACAGTGTATTGTATCCGTATAAGTATCTACTTGTACTTCATTATCACTTATAAGCTGTAGTTTGCTTCAGTATTCAACGTGAACGTCATTCTGGGGTAAATGCAAAGGTTGTTCCGGCATAATCGTGCCCGGACCTCCGTCCCTCCCTCCTTTAGACCATTGTTTTGGGTTTGTTCCTTAAGGAAAGGGGGTTTTCTCATGTTATGGGCAAGTTCAAATCAATGGGGTAATATTAGGACACGCTCTTTCTACGAGAGAAAACCATTTCCTTTGCACCTGTAGAGTAGCATTATGGTCTCTAGGTGGCGTTCTACCTCTACACAACAGCGGCAGCTTTTCCAGGGAGGGGGGGCGATAGCAGTTTATCCAATATTTCTTTTTCATGACTTTTATGACCGGTTTGGCCCACGCAAATCTATTTGTACCATGCGATGCTGAATGCCTTCTAAATGAGATTTAATTGTTTACATGTGTTCGTCCTTCTCATGCTTTTACGTTAGGCCCGAGGCTGTTTGTCTTCCTGGAGTTCTTCTCTCAGCATGTGGCCCTTCTGAGAAGTTAAACGAAGAAGTACGGGTCCAGGCTTTGTGAGGGGCCCCGGCTCGGTAACACAGGTGTCCATGGTTTTACTGGGACACACTGTTTGCCGAAAAACAACATGGCAACCTTAAATCAGAACCTTCTCCGGCTTCAGCGAGGGCAGCTGAGTTATACAATCCCATCTGCAAACAGTATTCCCTGAAACCCTTTCTTTCCCTTCCAGGACCTGATTCATCGGGTCTGACTAAACGAGTCATTCAACACTTTGATCTTCACTCGAGCACCGAAGGCGAGGCACGGTTGCGGCCGATATCATGCCTCGAAGCGGGACCGAGCCGGTGAGTGTGCCGTCCACACGCGCGGGGGGTCCCGTCTGGCATCGTGACTCACCGGGGGGCTCCACTGATGGGGCGAATCAGGGAGCCTCATCAAGCGACTCAAAAAGCGAGTGAACTTTCACTCACCGACTCACCACTGTCGGAGCAGCGAGTCCGTTTCCACCCGTGACCTCAAGAGTCCGGCCTTCAGTCCAAATAATGAGGGGAAAGCAGTGCTCCGTCGGTGCAGGTGAGAGGCAGGAAGAGGGGAGGGCATGGAAAGAATCCCTCAGAGGAAGCGCTAAAGCCGATCTGAAGTAAAACAGGAAAGCGCTGAGTGAATCGCACAAAGAGTCATCGACTTAAAGTTGGTGGATGAGTCTTCTGCTCCTTGACGTTTGTAATATTGCTTCCGTATAAATATAGTGTAACTTTTAGTAAGTACGACAGGGTGTTTTTACCCTTTCCACTGTTTGCCTCGGGACTCAAGTCCTCAATGTTTATTGTTCAAATAAATCTGGGCCTTTCGCGTTCCTTTTTACGTACCGGATTGCAACAGGATATGATGATTTTGTGCACACTGCAATACCAGCACTGACCTCTAGTAGTGTCTAGGTTGACTTATTTGTGCCTAATTCACGTCTGAATGACACAAAGCTACTAGGAGCGAAGCCGTGCGACACCTGCTGGCAGAAAAGAGACCCGCAGCCTTGAAAGGAATGTAAAACCATGCAATCGTTTTCCCTTTACCATTTTAGGTACGTGTTCTAAGGGCTTTACGCAAGACACAGCGTTACGATTCTGCCAACGACTAACGCTTGCGATCCATCTGATCGTGGGTTAAGGGTCGGTCATGCTCAGGGACCCAACGGTGGCAGCTTGGCAGAGGTGGGATTTGAACCCTGGACCTTCTGGTCCGTAGTCCAGTTTCGAATATTTGTTGTTAACATGAAGACAGTAACTATTGGTAATCATTAAAGGATTTGCTCTGAGGGACGGACTGTGTGAGAATTATTCCCTGGCTGGTTTCCCAGACGAGGTTTAAGCTTTAGTCTGATGCTAAATTGTCATGTAGCCGATGACTCATCATTGGAAATCCTTTTTCAGTCTAGACCGCATCTCATTTGTCTCAATATCCTGGACCTTTATTCAGCGTCGCCGCGCACAGGTAAATCTTAAATTGCACGCATCGGAACTCGATCCGTTTCGATGCTACATTCAGTGCACAATTAGAACGACGAAGGAATAGGACAAGCGTGATTCATTTGGCCCATGTGGTGTAGTTTGGGACCCGGTGGTTATGATACACAACTTTTGACCACAAAGCAGCCAGAACTTCCCGCTGGGCCCTTGAGCAAGACCCTGAAAGAGACCCGTAACCGGCCCTACGGTTTCAATTTACTCAGAGATGCAAGGCAGCAAGGAAGAATAAGCCTGGGCCCAGGGACGGGCAGCCACGTTTAACCGAGGGACGTCCACAGTCGCCGTTCGTAAGGTCACAACCCGGAAGGTTCCTTGCCACAAACGCCACCGGAGAGCTTTTCTAATGCATAACCGACTCCACGCAGACCTGCACTGGCTTTTTCTCGCTTCTGTAACCGTATCATCATGCCCCTGTATTCCTGTGTGTGTTTTTAAAAAGGTACATGAAAGCTTGGGTGTGGTGTTTTGGCTTGCTTCCCTCCTTTTCTGCCACATGGTTTCATTATCAGCTCCCCCCTCAACACACACACCAAGCAGAAAACCACAAAAAAAAAAAAACCCTTCTGCATTGTGATGAGACAGCTGCTGGAAGGCAGGACAGCGGCATTATTGAAACCCCTGTACGCTTTTGGAACGGTGCGTGTGTGTCTGTGTGTGCAAAATGAGGGACTGGGACTTCAAAAGAGATCTGAAGTCATTGCTTAAGTAAATAGACACCGACTTGTTCGGTCGCACCCTTCCGTTCCTTTTTACCCACCCCTCACTTTCTCCGTTTTTGTTTTCCTCCCCGTGTTTTGCGTCCATGGCAGGGGGCATTTGTTTGGCTTTCTACTTTATGCAAAGGTGTACACTTATCCCGTGTGTGTGGGTGTGTGTATGTGTTGGCTCAAATGACTCATTATTAATACTAAGGTGTTTTTCCTGACATATAGGTGGTTTCAAGGTTGCGCCCTTATTTACAAATGTCACCTTCACTTACGTCGGTCGGACTGGCACTGGAAAAAAAGGGGGAACTTTTGTGTGGTGGAAAAGACTGCATAATACCTACAGCGTAAACATTTCACATCACGAGCTCGATGAACCCACACGCGCGTGCGCGCGCACACTAGCTCACGCACACACACACACACACGTTCAGGGAGATAACAGCAAGACAGAGTGTGTTTATAATAGCTGGAGCGTCTATTTACATTACTTCTCGATCTGTTTGAGATGTAGCGCATGTTCTGACCCCCCCCGTCCAGTCAGGTTTACACACCGATTAAGCAGTTCTGACACATTCCGAGATAAACTAGCCGACAAGATATATACCAACAAATCCGATTTACAGTTTGTCAAGACGAGCAAGTGCCGAAAGAATTGAAATAATCGCTAAACTCGATTTCCAACGGCCAGTTGGTCCGATCGACGGGCACAGGGCGTAAGGTGAGAACCGACCTTCGACACAGATGGGAATTTTGATGGGCGCCGACAGAAGGTCCCGAAAGTCTGAGGACACGGCTAGACTTAGAATGACTACACAGCATGAGGGGAAAAGTCACAGGACACGTCTCGTGCCGCATCGTTGACTTCTCCCAAATCCTGGCAAACCCCTTTGTTGAGGTTTCTTGGTTCTCGGTCGAGGCCACTGGTCGTCCCCAGTCTGAATTTTTCTCGGAATTTGGCTTAGAGGACCAGATTCTGCGAATATATGAATAAACGAAATACAAACGCCCTTCCTCGACTGTAGGACATCATTTAAGGTTTTCCACCAGTAAAAAAAAGTCATTTAAGGTTTTCCACCAGCGACCCTGTCCGGTGCCCGATTAAGACTCCCACGTGGCCTTCCAGGGACACGACCTCAGAAACCATAGAACATGCTTTTCCCAGGCTGGAGTTCCCATTTATACTTTCCTGATGAAGCCATTACGGCGTTCCATTCTGGTGGATTCATTAAAAAGGGTTCAAGGTAATTACTGAGTAAAAAAGTATAATTAACGTCATTAAATCGAACGGAGTGGAAGAAAATGTCCAGCGCCCTTTTAAAACCGAGCAGACTGAGATTCCCCCGAAGAGGCCCGGTGCAGCTTTGCTTCTGAATTTGCCTTTATAAAGGAGAAACCCAGGTCCAAAAGTATGCAGACACATCTGTTAATTAGTCAATTAGTCTTCGTATTCAAATATTCAAGCACTGGCACGGGCCGAATGGGTCGAGCTCTCAATACGCCACTTTTATACGCTTCCACCTCCCCAACAGGCCCGTACGTAAAAAGCTGCCCCGACCTCCCAAAACCAGCTCCGTACGGAAATGGCTCCTAAAAGCATCAGGACAATTCCTGAATGCAAAGAGACCAAGCTTTGGGAGGATTTCTGTTGAAAGGCCCCTCTCCGGACCCAACAGGGGTGGGAAAGTGACACTGACTGCTTTTCGCTAAAAAAGTGAGCAGGAGAGAGAGAGCTTGAAGCTTTTTTTGCCGTTCGAGCTGCCAGGAGAGAAAATCCCGTGTCACAAAGCGGAACAAAAATCAGAACTGTTCTCACGTTCACGTCCTAGACGAACACCCTGCACGCTCCATCTTCCTTTCCGAATTTCGTCTCAGGGTGCCATTCAAGCCCCCTCGCGCGTCTTTCATGCGTCCTGGGCAGAAGAACAAGAGATGAGGGACACACCCCAAAACAGGAAATGAGAAATTCAGGCTAATCGGTTAGTGCCGGCGTGTGGCCGAGAGGCAGCGAAACGAAAAAGGACAGACTTTAAAAAAAGAAACCCAACAGAACACCGAACCGTGAGCGATAACTGTCGTGTCTGAAACGACCCACTTTTTCACTACCTCGTTTGGCCCAATACTCAGTTAGGGTTAACGAGGCGTGCCTGTCTGGTTATTTGGAATTGGTGACCTTTTAAAACCTCTCCTTTTTCTCGTATCCCCGTCTCTCTCTGCTTGGCTTTTCTGGTTTTAGTAACCGCCAAGTCCAGGTTCATAGCTCACCTGGTTCTGGCTAAAACGTCCCTTTGGCGGTCATGCAGAGGTCGGGTCTATCCTCTCGTCCACCTTTGCTAAAACAGTGCTTCGTATTTTACGTATCGGCCAGGCCAGGCCAGGCCGTCCAGCGTCCACCCGACCACAGCCGGATCTGGTAATGCGCCGCCCCGCGTGGCTAGTGAGCGTCCACAGAAGTTTCTCGCGTGGTGCTGAAGCAGTAATGAGTCCTGGACTCGTGGCTGGTTTACTCACGCCACTTAACGGTAGCCACCATGCCCTGCGGTGGGCAATTTGTGCGTTTTCTTCTACGGACTTTTATTTGTTTGTGGGCGATCCGTGTCGGAAAACATGGCCTAGCAAACCGCAGCGAGTCAGGGAGCGACGCTTCGCAGCGAGCCAGGGCAAGGGTTTGATTTCAGAACGCCAGAGCTCCCGCCCGGGCTGTCGCCGCGCAAGCAGGCACACCAACACAACGGGCCGCCTGTCACTCGTGACGCAAAGCAGAGCCGGCGCTCCGAGACGAATACAGAATACAGAGAAGAATCCATGACTCAAAACTGGTTTGCTTGCACGTTTCCTCTTCCTGTTTCTCATGATTATGAAACGTCCTGTTGTTTTAGCTTTAGCCCTGCATCTGGAAAAAAAAAAAAAAAAGAAAAAGAAACAATGACGGCTGTCTACTTTCTGTCTACTTTCTATAACAGCATGTACGTTGTTATGGATGCCTTTCTCCTGATGGTTTACCCTCCGTTCTGATTTAATTTCCTCCTCCCCGATCCTCTCTGGGTGGCCTGAGAAAGGAGGACTGAAAAGATATGCTCTCTCATACACATCACTGGACTATCAGCGAGCGAGCCGGGACGAGTCATCGGCAACCGACTTTCCAAAAAGTCCCAGTCGTGAACTTTTTGTAGCACAGAACCAAAGCTCATCAAACCCTTCGAGAGTCAGAGCGTAGATAAGTCTTCTTGTTCACTGGCCGGCTCGGTTACGCATCCACTTTTTTTTCCATCAGGAGTAACAAGGCGGGGCGGAAAGGAGAACTTCACAGGTTGGAGCTCCAGCTTGGGGTCTGAAGCCCAGGCCATCAGGCCTCTCATGTCCCTCTTGAGGGTCCATGAGGCATCGGGCTAGAGTTTTAGACTGATTGTGGGCGCTGCTGGATGCGGAGCCGCAAAATAACGGTCTAGCACGGCGGTTATTTGATAAACGATCGCTGTTAAAACAATTTGAGAATAAACCAAAGGAACGTTGGGGTATGGGCGCTGCATTCATGAACGTGACAAGACGTGGCAGGTCCAAAAACTCAAGAGGAGACCACCCTGACCAACCGGGGTCTCATTTGTCTCCTTGGTGACTTTCTTGTCCTAAGAAAACTCGCTGGCCACCTAACTCATCTCGGCCTGTACGGCAAAAAAATCTGTGTGCGGCACAGGCTGGGCATTTCCCTGCGTCCCATAAAAGCCGTTTGAATATCCAGGTTCAGTAGCTGCGAGGGAAATCGCTAATCTGTGCACTCTCTTGTTCGGCCCTTATCTAAACAGTTTTATTCTGGGATTTTCCAGAATCGCATTTGGGTCAAGACAGGAAGGGGGGGGGGATCTGTCTTGTCCTGTCCTAATGGCTGTGCTACAAATCAGAAACTTGTAAGTCAAGAGCTGCTGTCAGGCTCTTGAGAAAGGCACTCGAAGGTAAGCTGGTCTGGATAAGAGTTTCTGTTTAATGTCCTAAATGGAACAGGCAGACACGGTCGGAGCGAAAGAACCGGTTAGAAAACATTGCCTGGAATAACATTTTCAAGCCCCGAGTTCCTCAGAAGTTAGGTAGCAGAGAGCCGTCAAGGCATTGTTTGAATGTTAAACGCATCACTGAGAAAATTGGCCCATCGTTCAGTTATGGGTGACGAGGCGTGCCTCGTCTGGCTATTTGGAATTGATGACCTTTTAAAACCTCTTGTGGTTCCTTCTCTTGAATCCCGGTCTCTCTCTGCTTGCCCTTTTTGGTTTATTAACCGTCCACGTTTAGGTCACCTGGTTCGTATTTACCTTATCCAGTGCAACTTACAACTAACACAGATGCAAATAAGCAGTAGTGGGTTAAAGGTCTTGCTGCCCTAAACGGCAGTGTGGCCCCAGCAAAAACGATACAGAAGGTCCCAGTCGAGAATTCCTTGACCTTTGAGACCTTTCAAAAGGTTTCTTTGAGAGCCAAACACAGAGGTGGGAAGGTGGTCAAGACCTGAAAGCTGGACCCCGAATTCAGAAAGACGGACTGTTAGAATCCTGGACAAATGGAGACCCTGGCTGGATGGAGCTTAGGAACCAGTGGTCGTCCCTGACTGGCCAGACGGACGAGACAGCCGGTTTGTGCAGAAACTCTAGGACTGATGCCTGATTGCCCTATAAGACTTTCCAATGAGAGTGAGCAGATCCAAGCCAAGACATCTGCGTTGCGGTCATGAACGTACCCACTGGCGTTCGTGACATTTATGGGCATGCCATATTGGCCGCACCTTTCTGTTTGACTTTGCCGTGGCCCCAGTGGAACTTCCACTGGAAGTCTATGCCAGTCTTATTGTTGCTGTCATTTGCCGTCATCTTGTATTATGGCCTTCCCACAAGACTGGTGGCCCCGGTTTACCCCACATCTGTTGGCTCCGAAAAGGATCAAGTAGCCTTCCTTGCTGCCACGTACCCTTCCTTTTTAAGCTGGCATTCCCCTGGCTTTTGTAGTGCCCTCTGAAGCCCAATAAAGTGTATGGGTAGGGCTTTTGTTTTTCATCTTACGGATATTGTCCATCTGCTCCACCTGTCTTCTAACATCTGACCACCTTTATAAACATTTGGTTCGCTTGACTGCTTGGGACGGCCCGGCCCGCATTAGTCCATCTTTGTGAAGTCTTGCCAGTCTTTGCCTCTATTTCTGTAACTCGCGCTTCTTCTTTGCTGTTATTCCGCAGCAGGGTTGCCCACCGGCTCAGGCATGAGAGCCAGCTGCCGGAAAAGAGCAGCGTCCAGATGTAGCCCAGGTCAGCCTCGCAGAGGCAGAACCGGCGCCAACCTCAATCGGCAGGTGCCAGTCCGCAAATCCTGCATTAAAAGGATGAGTTTCCCCTCCTCAAACAAGAAATACGGGCCAAGCTCCAGAAAAACGTTTGCCATCTGCTCGAGACTGGGAATAATTGTTTTAGAACGTGGCCTGTTTGGACTTGTCCTCGGCCTTAAGAGTTTGGCGACCCTGACCGCCAGTTCAAATCTGCGCTCCCGCTGACGTTTTGCTTTCTCGCACGTCAGAGCTCCACTACCGTCAGTGGAACCGTTTTCGACTTGACAGACTTCCCCCCCAGCCCCTTGGATCTGATCTTGCGGTGATCTGAAGTAGATTCGGCGCCGATAAAGTGCTCACAAGATCGTATTGTCGGAGCGGATCTGGGCTTTAACCCTTACACTGTCCAACCACGGGAAGCCTGAGGGAGAACAGGACCCTACCTAAAGGGCTGTTTTTCTAACTCTACGTCTGACTCTGTGTGTGTGTGTGTGTGTGTGTGTGTGTGTGTGAAAGTGAGCTTTCATAAGCGTGTAATGTAGTACCCTTGTGCTCGGCGAGACTGCCCTGTTCAAAGGAAACGGCCATTAGGAATGAGTCAGGTTTCCCCTTTCCATGGCATCTTTAATTAAGTTCGTCACTTATTTGTTTTTCAACCTTTCGCACTCTCCCTCTCTCTCACGGTCTGTCTGTCTCTGTTTCTCTCTCCCTCTGGTAATGACTCATAGCTTTCTCCTCCACCCAGCCCCGTCTCCCACACCGTCTCGCTCTCCTCTCGCAACAGAGAGACGCTCCGAAACCTGTCCCCTCCAGGTAGGGAAGGAAAGGAGAAAAGAAAAAAGAAAAAGCCTGTGCTTTCTGGAGTGCCGTACTACAATCTTGGGGCTCTGAGAAAGGCTCGTGCTTGAAATAATAAGTAAGCAGGCGAGCAATCGGCGAGCCTAAAACCGCGCACGTCAGAGCGGCCCACTGGCCGACTGCCCAACGAATCGCTCTGGTTCTCTGGCAGTCTGACAGGCGCATTTCGTGTCTGAAACCTTGGCGCAGGGCTCGAATTCCTGGATCGTGACTGCCGTTTGGATGTTTGTTCAGTACCCCCCAGTGTGAGCGCAGCGTAGGCTGACTCATTGGTTTGAGCAAGAGCTCATGACTTAATTGGTCGGGTTAATGAGTGCCCGCATACACCAGGCGGCCGGCTCAAACCGCGCTGTGTTACCCGCTCAGGCTGAGGACGGCGGATAAATACATGACCTGTACGGACCCAGGTTTCCAGAAGCCCCAGGGACTGCTACCCCAAGAGCAGCATGGCCCAGGAAGGAGCAGGAATGAGGAAAGCCTACGGGGAGCCAGCATGCGTGGAAAACGCTGGATACTGACTCCAAAATCTGGAGGCAAAGCGCGAAAGCGGAGCCTCACAGCGACAGTGACTGGCAGGATGAAGAAATATGGGTATCAAAAGGCTAATGGGAAGCAGAGCTGCACTCGGTCCGACCCCAAACCTTTCCCAGCCTCGGTGTCGCCCTGTTAGAAGGGTTCAGGTTACCGTCAGGCTCACAGCGTCTCCGAAATGAAGACCTGAGCCCGAGTGTATCACGGACTTCAAAATCACTCTGTGTTCGACGGGCAGGACTCTGGGTATTACTCCGGGAAACCTGACCCCCGAGCGCATCTGATCTCACATGCGTAGTTCCTTTTTTTCTCTCGCCATCTCGCTCGGTTCAAAAGCAACCGTACGTGAAAGGATATTGCATTTCAAAGCCGAGATGTGGCTGAGTGTGCCGTCACTGCTGACTGTCTCTGTGTGTGTGTGTGTGTGTGTGCGCGCGCGCGTTCATTTCCTGCTGAAATAAATCAGTCACCTGAGCTCTACTTGCTGTTTTATCTCGAAAAGGATGGAGCCGCCTAGATTGACGGAATTCAACCTGAATTCCTTTTGATCCTCTCTTTAGTAGTTATTATGATAGTAGTCTCAACCCTCCCGGGGACCAACAGCGCCAAATGTAAAGCATGGTGTTGGATGATGCTTGATGTTTAATGGTTTTTTTTCAACCCGCCTTTGGTCGCCTTTGGTCGGGAGGTTTAGAAAAAGCCAGACTGTTCGTGCTTTCCATGGTTTTTATTCGCATTGGTTTTACCTTTGGTTCCTTTAGTACCACGAATCGACGATGCGTCTCATGCTCAAGAACCTCAGCTGGCCCAGACTCATCACCTCCCTGAAGGTCCTGTACTCCCCGGGCCTGAAGTACCACATCCTGCCTCTGTAGTGCGGGTGCTCGTACACGAGCCAGTGCCCGTCGAGCACGTGGCACGACTGGCATCCGCTGGACCAGCGGTAGCGTTCGGCAATGGAGTCGCAGTCATCGGAAACGTCCATCGTCTGGCCCACGAAGTTCTCCCTCTCGTAGATCCTCATCCTGTAGGGTCCGCTGTGCTGTTTCGCAAAAGAGACGTCAAAGCTCGGCGTCTTAAAAACCTGCGCGCGCTATCACGCTACGTTCGGTCGCCGTACCAACCATTTGGATCATGCGGCAGGACCGGATGCAGTTGCTCCCCCAGCCCCACGTGCTCGTGTAGTCGGGGTAGTCGCCCCTCCTGACGAAATACTGATTGCCCGCGAAGTCGGGCCGGTCGTAGACCATCCAGCAGCCGCTCTCCACCCTGCACGAGTGGCAGCGGCTCAGGTAGGACGACACGTCCGAGCAGTCGCTGCTGCACTCGTGGGAGCGCCCCATGAAGTTCCGGTCCTCGTAGAAAATGATCTGGTGGGACAGGGCGATAGGACATATTGCAGGCTTAGACCACAACTGGGAAGCTCGGTTTGTGGAGCAGCACAGTTCCAAAAAACGACACTGTAAAGGCGTAACAGATAAGCACGCTACAAGTTACAGAACCTAAGAGAGAGAGGGGTGCGATGGCAGAGGAAGAGAGTACGACCAAGCCGACCATTGTTGGCGCCCTTCAAAAGCCATCGTGTGTGGTCCTTACCTTGCCCATGATTGCGCTCTGCGTCCGTCAATGGCGATGTTTTGATTGTCAAAGCCAGCCGACACCGACGGGTTTAACCCCTTGCATTTATACCTGACCCCAAACCCAAAAAGCATGCGGCGCCTATTGTGAAAAGTCCTGAGCCAGCAACATAGCTCAGAGGCCCATCGTGCTGAAGGGCTTTCGCTCTGTTTCCATTCGATTCGGTCTCCAGAAGGACTTTAGAACGGCACGACAATGCAACCATTATGCATTCTGTTCTTCTTTACACGCCGGATTACTGTATCAGCCCTGAAAAAAAAACGCCTATAATCCTTGTCTAATGTGTGTGTGTGTTTTTTATTTTTTAAATTAACGCCATCCTATTTGCACGGTGCGCAGAACTAACGTTCTCTGAGGACGTAACATTTCGGCGGCCACACCTCTCAGCTCCAGGGATCCAAGGCTCCGATTCCCGGGCCTGTGCTCCGTTCGTATGACGTTTGCATGTTGTAACTGTGTTGGCATGGGAACTCCAGGTTCCTCCCACATTCCGAGCTGCCGTTGTGCTGCCGGTGTGTTCACCTGATCACCCTCTACCAAAGTTTGAGGACATCTGACACCTGGACGTCACATCCGAAACATTTCTTAGCATGCGTCGCCGGGCTTATGCAATGATCTTGTCTGCATGGGTTTACTCCGTGTACTCCGGTTTCCTCCCACAGTCCGGAAACATTATGTTAACTGGTGTCTCTAAAGTAACTAATTTAGTGGATGTTCCTGGTGCCGGGGTGGATAATTAAATACTCCCTAAAGTCTTAGGCCTTCTTGTTCTATTGTACAGAATGCATCGACGCAATCGATTGTGACTCACAAGCACGGCTTTCCAGTGAGGCAGGGAATCTCCACCGCTCCGTACAGACACGGAAACAGACCTGTCCGTGACCGATTTGCATGAACACCTTTTTCTTTTTTTTTTCCTTGATTGTGTCGCAACATTAAGCGACGAGTTATTAATAGCAGACGGTGAATAACGAGGTATGATTAAGGCCTGGCTGAACTTCCAGACAGGAGGTCGAAGCTAAGGCCCGGTCAGCAGGGAGAGAAAAATGCAGCTCGCTCGGGGAATTTCCTGATCCCCGAGGTTTCGCAACGCTTTTCGGGTCGCAGGCGAGCTCGCGAAAGGGAAAGACTCCAGATGGAAAAGGAAGAGAGGAAAGGGGAGGAGGTCAGATGAGAAAGGGCCAGATATAATTGGGACGGTTCTTATTTTAGGACGACGATCTCAGCGCATGAGTAATGCTTGACCGGGCCTTTCAGGACACGCCACACGAACCGGACCAGACGAGCTCGGGATAAAAAGTGACTTACAAGACCGGCACCAGCCACTAGGAATACACATGGGAATGATAAACGCATCCAGGCGTGAATAACTTTTTTTACGCAAACGTTTAGCCGAGACCTGGTCTTCCACTTCCATCAGAGAGTCTTAAAAGGCAATGATATGCCATGCACGGGCCCTGGCCACCGTCCAGGCGCCCCACGCTCGCCACCAGCACGCTCCGGGAATCTCTGATTTGCTGCTTGGGGTGTAGGACCGGCTTCCGTTCACCGAGGATCGAAGACCTTCCTTTGATGCTCAGTAGGAGAGTTACCGATACCTGCTGTGACCAGCTAGCCTCGGGATGGGGCGAGGGGAACCCGAGCAGAGCTCAGGTCGTGAATCATTGTCACTTTCCATCCCACGAATTGCGGACGCCAGATAAACACGTTCCCTGTGGTCTTCTGGCGGAGGTGTGTGTGGTCCTGTCTTCTCAGCTCTTCCTTTCCATCCCTCTCCCTCGCCTGTCCCCTATCGCCCATTGTGTGGAGCAGACAAAGGCTCGGCGAGCGTCTTCAAAGCCTCCTGAGTGAAGACACGCTCGGCTGGACAATTTACGATTGCCATCTTTCCATGACTTGTGCAGGTGTAAAAGAGAGAAACGGGACGGTGATCGAGAACAACCCTTTGTATCCGGGCACTCCTATGAGGGCTGGTAGTGGGACTTTCATAGGGACTTTCATGCTTGGAGCTTAAACCATTTATTAATGAATTCCAGGATGAAAGTCCCACCGCGGGGCCGCTTGGGTTCGCGCACACGATTGGACGCGCCTGTGGGAGATGTGGGGATGTCCTTTGGCGATCGGTTTTCCTTGAGGCTCTTGGGAAGTCTCGTTGGCAGGAAAACAGACCTCAACCCCCCCCAGGTTGAGCTCGGATCCAAATCGATTGGTCTCAATTTCTCCTTGCCGCTCCCGCCTCTGGTCTGCCCAGTTGAGGCCTCGGTTTTGGTGAAGGTGCTTTAAATGCGTGTCGAGCGCCTGAATGGTTCCTTCAGTTCTGGATTGGAGAACGTCAGGGCAAAGTTCCTTGGCAAAGGAGGACCACCCTTTTTCTGAGCCCTTCTATTAGGCTTTCCCAAACCGATAAAGCTTTAGAATCCAAGACGTTGTGGGTTAAAAGTCTTGCTCGCAAACCCAACAGTGGCAGCTTGCCAGAGGTGGGTTTTGAACCCTGGACCTTCTGGTCCATAGTACCATTAGGCCAGCAAAGTCCAAAGGCGCCGGATCAACCCCGCCACCTAGGGTCGAACCCAGGCGTGGTTCTGTTCTTATTGTGACCCTGCAATAAAAATAAGATCGTAGACAAGGGTTCGGGCCGTGATGCCACAACCTACATCTGAGCTTTCTAAGGTTTATTAAACACTTTATAAAACACTTGCGTTTCGGACGCTTTTTACAAGCGCTAATTGGTCTTACAGAGCGAATTGTTGCGGAAAGCGTGGTGTTTTCTCAGACCGAGAAGAGAATTACAATCCTGAGGGGCTCGGCTAAAATAATGACACGATCCGCTTTTCGGAACCGAGCGGCTCGTCACATCGTCCTGGAAACCCGCGCATCATGGCGTAACCTTACAGGTCGGGGGCCAATACTTTTAATCTCTGTGACGGTGGTCTGCCTAAATGGGAAGGGCGTGTGTCACCCTGGTTCTTCAATCAGCCCCACGGCTCGTTGCGCAACAGGCTTCAAAAGCAACGCTGGATTGTTACGACAAACAGCTCGTGTTAATTGCACAAGCTGACATGCAGAACAAAACCACATCATGAGGCGCTGGGCGTGAGCTCGCCCTCAGCCAAATCCTGTGCGTGCGTGTTAAAGTCTTCACAGGCCTCGCTCAAAAGCACGCCGTTGACTGAAGGGCTCGGGACAAGCGGGCTCCGATACGCGGACTCCGTTTCGTCATCCCGGCAAAACAGGTGCGGCTGCCGGGGTGCCGGGGGGGGCGTCGGCGAACCCCAGGCCTTTTCGTTCCACCTCGCCCCCTCTTTGCCTCGGCACGTCGGTCGGCCTCTGGCAAGCCCCCTTAACACGCGCCGAGGCCAAAACGGTGGACGATGAAACGTTCCTGAAGCTGCCGGGGTCTGTTTACAGGGTCGTGTGCCTGGGTGTGTGCGCGTGTTCATTTTCCATCGGCTGAGCTTGAAATAGATAGTACTTAAAAGCGGGTCTGGGCCTGCTCCTCTCACTCCTGAAGGCTCACTCTGAGCTTAGGGGATTAAGCTTGTTCCACTGCCACAGAGAGAGAGAGAGAGAGAGAGAGAGAGAGAGAGAGAGACAATAAAACAGAAGGTGTCTGCGAGGCGCCTTGCTTAAAAACCCCTGTCTCTACAGCAGTGGGTTTGGAACTCATAACCCGTGGTGATGAGTATGACAGGGTCGCGCCGGTCCAGTTCTTCCAAGCCAAACACGGACCTCGGTTTGCTCCGACATCCATGGGCGCCGCGCTTTACGCTCCAAGCTCGGTGTTGGCAGAGCTGTTGTTGCGGCCCGAGATTTCTACTCTCTGGCAGGGCAGGGACCTCGGTCCACGTTCCGAGGGCGGGTCTGAGGTATAAGGAGCTCTTTAGTAAGACCGAGAGGTGTTTCTGTACGGAGACTGTATGTCTGCACGGCTGAAAAAGCCAAATCCTTACGAGTCCTTAGCAAGGGGTAATTTTAATTACTCCACTCCCTGCTGGAGAAAACACTGACGTCCTTGTTTCCATTACTCGCTTACGGCAGGACAACACTTCCAAACACTGGGGTCCAACTGAGGTCCATTGATTCTGGGCAACGGGGGTCTTGTCGGTGCTGCTCGCTCTTTATACGCAGTGGCAGAGAAAGCGAAAAGGCCTCTCGCTTCCAATTCATCTTTTTCATAACGCGTCTTAGAATCAGCGTAACCACTGGCCCCAAACGATGAAGACCTCCCCGGTCTGGCGCTCGGTTCGATTCGGCGGCTCGTCTCAACTTCGTCGAAATGCGTCGACTGGCATTCGGCGGTTGATTTTTGTATTTAAATGTAAACACCCATAGATACTGATGAGATATTTGCGCTGACCAGGCGTTCCTAATAAAGCGCCCGGGGGAGTGTATAAGGCAAATACGATGACGAGCACTGGACTGAATCGGAAGCATTTTCGCCCGTCCCGCCGCGGTCCGATCCCGGCCTCTAACCAGGCTCATTTAGGTCACCTGAGAGTCGCCGCTTTTGCGGAGAGCTTATTTTTGTGTTTCCTCCGCCCTTGTGAGTCGAAGAGGCCGAGGTTTAGGGGCTGTTTAGTCATTTCCTTCAACTCAACCTCTTACTCTTTACTTTTCAAATGTGGAAACGGGGCTGGTTGGTAAATCTCTCGTGAGGCTGAGGGCCTGGATGAGTCACGAGGGAAAAGAGAAAGAGGAGAGGGTTTGTCTGTCGGGAAACGTCGGCTCTTCTCACCCACGTGTGAAGTCCAAGAGTCCCTGAGAAACAGGTGTGCGCTGTTTACCTGTGGGCAAGGCGTAAAGAGCTCACACACACGCACGCGCACGCGCGCACACACACACACACACACACACACACACACACGTGAGGCTGTGTTTTTCCACAGCTTTATGCCCGACATGAAACGGGTCGACGAGCGTTTTTGAAAACAATTGGCTTCGGTCACCGCTCCTAAAGTGAGGCAAAAGAACAAAAAACGACAACAGTTGTAAACTGGCAGCAGCTCCACGTTCAGAGGCACTCTCTGGTTTGCATGTGTCTGGTAAAAACGTTGGGTTTATTCAAAACGGTGCGACAGAAAAACTGGAATAAAATGGGTGCAGATACAAAAACAGCCGACGGCAGGGGGAACACGGGAGCGTGTGAGGATTAGGGATTGGACAGCAGTGGAAAGGTCTGTAGCTTTACAAAAACGAATAAGTACACAAACACAAAAGCCTCGTTACGAAAAAAACCCCAGAAAACGACGACAAAGTTATAGGCCCCCCGAACGATCTACGGAACAAACGTCTGAAGCGAGGCCGCAACACGCCCGGAGCGCCGCCGCGCCGCCTTCTCCTCTACCCTTTGTCGTTTGGCACGGGCAGAGACAGGCGATGGCGCTATAAATACCCGGGTTAAGCTTGCTATAGGCACGTCAACACTGAAAGGTCGGACGCGCTCAAACAGGCCGACGGACGAAGAACAGAGACGGGCGAGAGCTCCCGGACTACGTCGCCTACGTTCCAACGCAGGAGTCCCCGTGAGTCCGGCGTGAAAACGCGATACAGATTAGTAAACAGCTTTTGGCTTCCTACGGTTCAGTCTCTAAAAAAAAAACCAAAACAAACAAAAAAAAAAAACACACGATGCCAGATTTGGCCGACGCCCCACGTGCATAAACAGGTTAAGAGTTCTTTGTGGTGCCCCCTCAGGCCCCGCGTTCCATTCTGAAAAGCCACAGCTTGGCGTTCTTGACGGTGCTTAAAATACGACCTACCCGAGCCGGCACTGAGCTAATTTTAGTCAGACCTGATCTCATAAACGAGAACGTTCATTTGGAGATGTGATGCCGCGCGGGAGCGTGCAGGCTATGCTTACTGCCTTGCGTTAAACTTCACCCAGCGCGTCGCCCATGCCAATTATCGCTGGGAGACGTGTAATCTCTCGGGTTCGGAGCCGATGCGACCAGGTAACGAGCAGCTGGGTGAATAAGAGCACAGTCCTGGACTGTTGGTCTGCGGGATAAAGGACTGAGAAGGATCGATGATCCTCTGCCTGCCTGGATCGCGTTACGTGAGAAGAACCGGGCGTGATACGTCCTCTAAAGGGAACGGGGAAAGGTGCTCAGGTTCAGGGCGTCTGCTGAAAGCCGAAATGCAAATCCTGTTTATCGTTGCGCCAGGCTAGCTGCCAGTTCTTTCAACAACACGCATACCCTGGCATTAACGCGGACTACGCGCAACAGCTGCTCGCTTTTACCACCTTTCGCAGCGAAACGAGGCGCAGGCAGAGATTCTGGTGTGAATTCATTACAGATGTTTGCATTTGCAAGCATCTCTTGAGTTTTGCGGCCAGGCTAACCCAGAGAAAGCACCTGGCGCTAATAAAGCGGTGTTCCGTACGTTTATTTGGACTTTTATTCCGTTGCAGACGGTATTTATTATTATTATTATTATTATTATCAAACGATTTCATTTGGACAACGATTAAACCAAGCGACGGAATGTTTCAGGGGTTATTTCGTCTCACGCTTGCATCACAGAAGGGTCCGGACCCGACCCCGGACCATGACGGACCTTCGCTTTTGGATTTGTTCCTCACAGCAAACAAAAAAAAAACCAAACCAAACAAACAAATCTGTAATCCTGATCGGTCTGAGCGCCGTTTCCATGGTGATAACCCACACTAGACGCCGCCGAGCAAAGAGAAATGGGCGGAGCTACTGGAGCCAGGTTTGTTTATGGTACAGTAAAGTTTTAAGCGGCGTTTGTGAATGTAACTCTGTATTGCAGAGCTTGATAAAGGTTGGATAAAGTAATCTCTTACCCACGTGCTCCTATCAGATATTACCGTTCTGAGGGAGGGCAGAGAGATCACCCCTCTGTAGATTAGGCCGTTTAGGGCTGGAATTCCTCCAGGCTTGACGAGATTACGAAATCCCTTCCAATCTTTCTTTGAGTCATACTGCCATTGATTTTGGACGTCCGCTGATCGACTGGAGAGCCCCTGCTCCACAAATTACTAACCCTAAACTGCCCCCTACGTAACTATTATTTCTTGGAACGGGTTGCAGGCCTGAAATTCAGAAATGGATGTTTATTAACCAGTAAAAAGTGAAATATCCAACGGAATAAAAGTCAAAGTAGGTAAAAGGAACACCGAACTCGTTTGCACATTTACATTTTCCACGCCGTTTCAGACCTGGGGAAGGTCGTTTTTCTGGTGGCCGTGACGATATGACGATAGACCACCACCCCACCCCGCCCCGCCCCGCCCGACCCCCGTTGAACGGACCACACAAACATTTCGACGGGTAACGTCCGCAATTTTTTGCACTTGGCAGATCGTGATGTTATTCCAATAAAGCCGTCCTTTGTTTTCACCAAAAAAAAAAAAATAAAAAAAATAAAAAATCTTCTCTCTTGCTAAAATATCGATTTCGAGTCCCAAATCTAGACTGAACCTTCCTAGGTTAAAGCTCCACTATGCATGCGGTATATACTGGAGGTTTTTCACACGACACACACTCGAACCGCGAATCATTCCGCGCTGCTGGCCTCCGTGGTTACGTATATATAAAACGGATTGTGGGCCTTGGAACGGGTCCACGGTTTAGTGCAAACGTCTCTGTCTTCCCTGGTAAGCACATTCATTTTAGCTCCTCAACGACTGTGGACGGATTCGACAGCACGACCCGTCCATTTTTTCCATCAGCACCATGTTCAAGCGTCACAGCAGACCCGCCATGGAGCGGAGCGGGTCGCGCCGCGGCGCCGATCTTTGGAGACAATAAATTAATAGAAATAGACTACGACGGAAAAGGAACAAAAAACGTAGTTAAGAGACCGGACTCGCGTCCCTTTTGCTTTATCGTGACTTGGCTTTCTTCTCGTTTCCTCCTCCTCCCTTCATTTTATTTCCGTTTCGGGGTCAGTCCTCTCTGCGCTCCTTTCGTTCCCTCCTTCCCCCCGGGGACATTTGGTCCATTTGGTGTGTGTGCGTGTGTGTGTGTGCGTGTGTGTGTGTGTGTGTGTGTGTGCGTGCGTGTTCGTGCTCGTCTCGCTTGATGAAGTGGGGAATCGAAGGAGCTCCAGTTCAGCGAAGTTAACTACACTTGCAGTTCTTCACCACCATGTTGGACAGCTGTTCCACCTGGAACACAACAGAGGCACACCGGTGTCACACACCACGCCACGACGGCGTCCCACGCAATACCCCCGCCCACCATGGTTAAGGTACAAAGGGCTCACCTTGTATTTTCGGCCCACATAGTACATGATCGTAAGGGGCTCCAAGACCTGAGGTACGCAACACGGCTGGGCAGACGCACCAGGGTTATGATGCTTGTACAGGACTAAGATCTGGAGAACACACACACACACACACACACACACACACACACACACACACACACACACAGAGAGAAGAGTTAAAATGATAAGAGCAATAAAAAGCCGTTGTATAGCTTCGGATATTGATATTCCCGTTTGACTCGCTGATGTGCCTTTTTTGTGCAAGTTCCTCATGCGAAACAGACTCGGTGTTAATAAGTAACTACATTTTCTCTTTTCCCCTTTTGAGTCCTCCCAAGGTTACCTCCGTACGACTTTTAGGGAGTGTCACCCTAGGCTTGCTCAGTTTGGGACGGGCCTTTTAAGATGAGACAATATTGTGAAGCTGCTTTTATATACATATATCTGACTAAGAAGGCTAAGGCTTGGCCACTATGGTCAACGTCCATTTCGGTCAACGACCTTTCCCACGGAACGCAATCCGGACGTTTAGCCAGCGGGGAGAGAATGGACGAGGGCGCCGACGACACTGCTCACAAAAACGAGACGCCCTTATCCAGAGCGACTCAGAATTAATACGGTCTTACGATCCAGACAACGGTGGGTTAAGGGCCTTGCTCAGGGACCCAACCGTGGCAGAGGTGGGATTTGAACCCTAGATCTTCCGGACCTTCTGGTCCATAGTCCAGTACCTTACCCACTAGTCCACCACAGGTATGTGTGGTGATCCTGCGAACGAGATAAGATCCTCCTAATCCTACGACCTAATAGTTAAGGGATTGACCACAAATGACTGGCAAGCTGGCATTATTGGGCTCTTGTGCCAGGCTTGTAGCCTTTGCTTGTACTACTGGTGGTAAGATCCGCTGTAGGGGCATCTCCTAAATGCCTTTTGTTAAGAGCAGGGCCTTAGCAGAGTTTTTCATTTTGTTCTATGACAGTCAAGAAAACCTTTTGAAAGCAAATGGACGTCATTTTATACGCTAATTACTACATTGCATACTTTAGAGCAGGGCGGATATTTCTGGACTTTCCATTAATTACGCACCCTTGGGGACCGAGCGGTGACGTCCTGAAGGCCGGGGGAATGTTTCTGTTGCTCGACTCTGGAACCTTGGCTTTTTTTTTTCAGTTTTACTGTAATCTAAATGAGCTGCCTGGGACTGAGAGGAAGAGCCTTGGCCTGTAAACACAGCCAGTGAGAAACGGAGAGAGAGGAAGGCCTGAAAAACTGGAGCGGTAAACAGGAAAGCGTCCGCATAGCTCACGTGCTAATATTAACCGTCACGCGGGGGGTGGGGGGGGGGTTCCAGTGCACGTGAATCGAGGAAACTCTGGAGGCTCAGAGGGGCGAGGCCGGCACACACAGGGAGACCTCGGGGGGCGCTCGGTGACTAGAAAAAACGGCGTGATCGAGAGGCACTACTGAAAACTGGGTCGGGCGTTTCCCGTCGGACAGTCACGACATCACGGGTCGTCAGTCGTTACTGATTTTGTCCGGGACGCCGCGATACCTCAACCGGCAGACGCGAGAAAAATCAGCTTGCAAAACTCGTAGGATCAACAAACAGGGCCGCGCTAATTGACGGAACCGTATTAAGCGGTTACGCGAAGATTAAACTGAAGCGACGAGAAAGACGAGCCGCCGGTGGAGCGGCGTGGGCGCGCGACGTGTACGGACAGAGACCTCGAAGCAACGGATCCATCACACCGCGAGTCGAATGCCGTTGGAATGCGCGCGCTTAAGGTAATTGATCCAGGGATCTACAGATTCACAGGTCGGCATTTCCCGTTTAGGAACAGGCCTCGCCGAACGGGGTGTCGTGAACGCCCCTTCCGTGCGTTTTTCCCGACAAAAGCAAAGCTCCCGTCTCATCACGCGTCGATCCCGGATTAAGAGCCAGCCGGCCCTCATGCCAGGCTTTCCCACAGATTGGATAAGGATCACATTCCCGTAATTGTTTCAAGCTTTGGCAATTTCCCATTACGAGAAGCACGTAAACAAGGAACAATTATGAAATATTCTTTCAAACTCCGGTCCACCGCTTGCTCCGAAGAGGTCCAGGACCAGCTTCAGCTCCGGAACAACAAACGAACTCGGCGGACGTTTTCCCAAAACCTGCTGAACGACTAAGGCAGGGAGGAGCAACTCGGCAAGGAGCCGTACCCAGGCTATCGAGAACCGAGCTCCTGTGGTTCGGGAATCAACACTTGGGTTGGAATGGGGGGCCCGGCTTGGGGTCTTGGGGCTGGTCCTGGGGCATTTGCTTACCTGCGAGTATTTGTTCTCCGCATTCCAGATGTAGGTGCAGGAGCCCATGCAGTAATTGGCGTAGTAGCCTTTGGGCTCGTGGATCCACTTCCATCCGAGATCCTTCCGAAAGTTGATGTAGAGCTTTCTCATGCAACATGTCTCGGTTTTTCTGTGCGATAACGCAATGAAAGGAAGTCAAGGAATAGCTAAAAATGGGGGTGGTGGTGGTGGTGGGGGTGTCGCGTACAGACAGAGACACTCACTCGTCACACGTCTCGTCCGCGCCGGTCGATCGTTTCTTGCGTACTGGGGCAGGCGTGTAGCCGTCGACCGGGATAGACATGGCCAGGATGTACGGCTTGACCATGGTCTCGGAGAGAACGCTGATATCTCCTCTTGATTTCGATAAGCCTAAGAACAAACACACACACACACACACACACACACACACACAGTCTGGTTAATACTATTACCTATCTTAACGCTGTAGATTGACTTTCAGAATGTACGAATGCTTGAGAAATCCCTTACATTACACCCAGTACTACGTTTTCCCGCCCTGTAACCCTGAGTAACCCTTAAACCTGCTCGGGCACGGCTGATCCCCTTCCAAACTGAAGTTGGAAACCGTTGGTGTAAATCTGAAGCCCGGTCCTCCAAAGATGATGTGACAACTACCCTTATAGCTCTGTACGACTTGTTTTGATAGCTGACTGTTTTTTGGGGGTTTTTTTTATAACTCGATTTGACTGGTTTCGATGCTCGTTTTGAAAAACGTGCCAATGATTCACGGCGGGTTTTGATTTCAGCTCGCAGGACTGTTATGACCTGTTATGACCTGTGCTCGGATCGGCCAGGTTGATGCCCTGCTGGCTCGTTTTGTGTGTGGGGACGTCAGTGAGGCCTCTGCAGGAGGCACGTGGGTTAGCTTTGGGCAACTCTGTTTGATGCTCGTTATGATACTCGTTTTGATACTCCTCTTGATATTCGTCTGTCGTGCTTGGTTGCCTCGCTTTAGTCCGCGCTTTGGACACTTGTATAGTTGTGTTCGAGGTTACCGATTAAAAACAGGATTATCCACTGAAAGGATTTGAAATGGGGTTTGTGTTTAGGCTAAAAGAGGCCACCGTACGCTCAGGTAATAAAAAAATACTGTGCTTTTGTCTCATGGATTAGCTTCAGTCCACTCGTTTTAAAACTTTATTTTAAACTGCATTAATACTGTAAATACATGCTGTAAATCTCATAATACTGGCATTAATACTTTAGATACTCACTGTAATACTCGCTTTGCTGCATTCGATACTCACTGTAATGCTCATGTTAATACTCACTTTAATATTTTATATATTCACTAATACTCGAGTTAGTACTCACTTTAATGCTTTAGATACTCACTGTAATACTCATGTTAATACTAACTTTGATACTTTAGATACTCACTATAATACTGGTTAATACTCGTTTGATTCTTTAGGTACTCGATATAATACTCGTTAATACTTGCTTTGCTGCATTAGATTATTATACTCATGTTAATACTAGCTTTGATACTTTAGATACTCACCATAATACTCGTTAATAGTTGCTCTGCTGCATTAGATACTCACTACTATGCTCATGTTAATACTCGCGTTGATATTTTATATATTCACTAATACTCGAGTTAATACTCACTTTAATGCTTTAGATACTCAGTGTAATACTTGTGTAAATACTGGCGTTAATATTTTATGTATTCACTAATACTCCAGTTAAGACTCACCTTGATACTTTAGATTTCGAGTGAATGGTAAAGAGGAGGGGTGAGAGGAGGAGGAGGAGGAGGGGGTTATTGTTTCGAAGGGGAATCCCCTTCCATAATGACTAAAGGCAATTTACCTTCTGGAGCCTTCTCTTTTGTATGCACTGTACATATTGTACGTATAACAAAACAGAAAAACCATGAAGCCTTGAACACCAGGACAGGTCTTTAGGGTTTGTAAAGGACATGCAAACGATTCACCGGCTATGTTACGTCTACTCGCGCTTGCCCCTTAGGCGCTGACTGCGTATAGCTTTTGTGTGTTCGAGGTTTAAGGTTGTGTGTAGTAACGGGCACCGTCAGCTATTTTCTCCCAGTCCCACGACCCTTTTCTCCCAGTCCTAGTCCTACGAGCCGTAACAAATCTAGTTTAACTGAGATCTAACAGTGAGGCATATATCCATGTAGGTAATTAGTATTATTACTATACGATTACCGTACACCATAAATTGCAAGCGCAATATCGAATAAACGAAGAAGCAGTCATACCTGAGATCTGAAATTTGAAGGGTTCCATGTGCTCCCCGCAGTCACAGTACAGCTTCAGCTGAAATCCTTGTCTGTCCTCTGTTTGACACAAACATGCCATGAACTCAGAAACAACGTCCGTCATGCAAGTCCCTCGGAATTCAAATCACATCACAACAGTCCAAAACAACATTACTCTCAATAAGGCATAGCTAAATGCACCGCTAGCGCACGCTACGAAGGTGCTAAGGGACTAACTGGGAGATTGGAGCCAGTCTCGGAGCGTGGCTGTGACGTCAAAGGAAATCCAGCGGCTGTTCAGCTTGTTGGTGATGGACTGGAAGCCCAGGTACTGCGCCTCTGTGTCCAGGCCACGGTAGATCTCCAGCCTCTGTTCCGAGTCCTGCTGTATTGTGGTACTCATTATGCGCAGCCTGAGCTCAGCCTGGGACAGCAGCTGGGGGTCCTTGATGTTGTCCTTCATCTCCTTCACGTCGAAGATGAGCTGACTCGTCACGTTGACGTTCGCTAAGAAAAAAGAGACACTGTCACATCGTTGAGCTCGCGCATCACGTGTCCCAAAGCCTGAGGCCAGCAGGGGGCGCCAGGTGGGAACCAAGCCCCCGAATAAGTGCCAGTCAAGCACTCGCTAACCCTTTCTTCGTACACCCAAACTGACCCAACGCAAATCCTTGGGAACTGGGAAAAGGAAGTGTGTGCGCACGGACCATTGGATTAAAAATGGAGAACATGCCAATTTCACCAAGGCTATTGGGTTTGGGACCCCGAATTAGCTCGATCTAACACTGTGACCTTCAGCTATAAAAGTACGGCCAACTAAATTCTCTAGGGCCACCTCACTCACGGGAGACGACGTCGGCGTTTTCATTTCGGTGAAAGCTCGGTAATTTCTGGATCCCTGATGACTGACTGGCCCCCCCCCCCAGCCTGGCCGGTACTAAACCCCGTGTATTAGGGCACGTCCCGTCTGGATTACAAGCGCATGA
Source organism: Parotocinclus haroldoi (assembly GCA_034779995.1). Taxonomy (NCBI): domain Eukaryota; kingdom Metazoa; phylum Chordata; class Actinopteri; order Siluriformes; family Loricariidae; genus Parotocinclus; species Parotocinclus haroldoi. The sequence goes on from JAUZST010003056.1 coordinate 42,919, forward strand.
GGGATGAAGTAAAGTTAAATCACGGCTCGTTTCGATGATGTACAGCAGATTCCTGAAGAGGACGTGGACTAGGTTATGTCATGTTGGGAGTTGACTTGAATGCGAGATGCACTACCATGTGGTGCCTGGGAACGGTCCACCACCGATAGCACGGACCGGATCTTGGGACATGACTATCAGACTCACAACTAGAAAGTTCACTACGCCAGAGATTCAGAACTCGCTCTCTGGACTAACATTTAAAAAAACTCATGACTCACATGCAGAGACTCGAACTTACAAGGCAGAGACTTTACTTCAGACACACACACACACACACACACACACATATATATATATATATATATATATATATATATGGCCTTCCTAAATATAAATAAAATTACCCCTGCCCATAAATTCCAGCAGCATCAAGAAAACGCTTGCCGCTTGACAGATGGCAAACGGTCTCA
>JAUZST010003057.1:0-17477 GCA_034779995.1 Parotocinclus haroldoi
TATATATATATATATATATATATATATAGAGAGAGAGAGAGAGAGAGAGAGAGAGAGAGAGAGAGAGAGAGAGAGTAGATATATAATAGAATTGATTTGGTATTTGGCCTCCACCTGCAGTTATATTTCTTATATTTAATAAGAAAATGGGTGTATACAGGGATTCAGTAAGATAAATTAGTTAAAAATCTCACCATAAGGACATTATGACATGACTTATGTGTATTCACACTCGTGCACTTACGGCAACAAGCATTTAATATAAAGTAAGTATAGTAAACATTTACCATAAAGAAATAAGTATACAGAGGGTAGTAACTAACCATGCATCATGGTTATTAAGCGTACTTGGTATTGACTGATATCCAGAATTTAGGTTTTGGAATCAACACTAGAAGAGAAAAACTGGGATCAGTGCATCTCTACGTTTGTGCACAGGGCACCACCATTATTTATCTCTCACCAAAATCCAGGCAGTTAAAAGCATTTGGCAAACCCATATTTGTCCATCATATTCCGAGTGAAACATGATTAAATATTCCAGAGAATGCGTTCATTGCTCCGCAGGTGCTGTGTTGTCTTATGAATTGGCTTGTTGGGAAGATGGCAGCCTATGACTCATACTGAAAAATTTCCAGTCCTCACACTAATACCCATAGTACATCAGAGACCCTTCTATCTAGACCCACCCCTCCAGTTGGCTAAATGATGCCAAATCACCCAATCTGTTCCTTAACATAGGAATCTGCAATGCAACTACTTTTATTGCACAAAATATTCATCGTGAACTATATATTTTTTTATTCTATTACTGACCAAACCTTAAATAGATTTATTCTAAGACTCATTTGGTGCATTTGGTTATGTTTCTGTATCCATTTAATTTCTATTTATGTAGCTATTACTGTATAATATTCACATTAGTCTTGCCCTTTGGTTTTGTACACCTTGATGTAATGGCTTCACTTCCTGGTCTTTGTCAAACACCATATACCCAACCCCAATTACCCAAGTGGGCTCTGTAAACTCAACTGGCAGGACAAGTCTTGGAACTGTAAATGTAACTGAAGCCGAAAATCCAGTGTACCACAATACAATGTTCTACTGCTAGGTCAGTATATACTGGATATTCTGTATATAAGGTGTTTTGCATTAACAGTCCTGCTATATTCAGTTTCTTTTCTCTGTACTGAAGAACATAGCAGGAATCAGTCATGTTAATCACACATGGTTTGTAGCTGCTGCAGAAAAAGATTAGGTTTAAATGTCTGGAGTCTTCCTTTAACAAATCCTTGTCTGTTGCAGAAGCTTACACCTTACAAAAATACAGCTTGTACATGTGATATCAGACAAGCTTAAACACCCACACAGGCTGACTCATAGCTTCTTTGGAAATTCAGTTGTATTTTGAGTCACACACAGTGTACCGAAATCTGGTCACATTACATGTTCTGGTGATTTTTCTGACTGAGAAGGCATTAACACAACCATTATCAGCTGCAAAGGTGCCCAAACATTTGCAAACAGCATTTCCTTTTTCCAGCAAGTTTATGCATTAAGATGTGCAGAAATATGTCATATTTGAGTTTGTTTCCTGCAGAATTGCGTTAAATTACAAGCACGCGCCACATAACGTCCATTTGGATGACGTTCGACTGGGTGTACAGTACTGTGCAAAAGTCTCAGGCCACCATTACTTTTTATGGTATGATGGCAATAGATACTTATTTCTCAGTCTCTTCATTAAAATACAACCAGAAAATACAGTCAATTTGTATGCAGTTTTTATAAGCTGAAAAAAGATTCCACAGACTTTGGGAAGTGCTGAAAGAAACCTGGTACAATATAGATTAGATTATTTCAGAACATTTCAGTACAGTATCTCAAAAAGTGTTCAAGATGCGTTTAGTGCCCAGGGAGGTCACACTAATGTCATTTTGCTCTGAATTGTTTTTTAGATATTTTGGTTTCTTGAATATGACAAAGAGTTAACTGTACTCAAACAGCCTCCAAAGTCAGCAGATCTCTCTCCATTACAGCACGTTGCATATGAAGGTTGCATATGAGTAGTAACAAAAAGTTTAGAATGGTTCCTCTGAAATGGACCAATCACTTATTCAAACTAGGTATTGTTATTTAAGTTTAATGTTATTTAAATGGGATGTGATGTTGAGGGTTTAATGTAAATAAGTTGGATTACTTTTCATTAAATCAAAATTGAAAAGACTTATAAACTAGTATTATGACTTTCTATAGGCACTATACATGCAAAATATTGTATTAGCCATCAGTGTCATAAACAAACTATAGACTGAATAAATCTGAATTTGTTACTTAATCACACTTACTGTATCTTGATATTCCTGTTTTTTTTTTACAGGTAGCAAACGGATCGTATTCTGGGCTATTGTTGGACCCTTCGTTGGTTTGGCTGTGGTAGTGATTGTTGCTTATGTACTTAAAAAGAGGACTGAAAAGAAATGAGTCTCCATGAAGACAAGCCTATTTTTTTTTTTTATAAAACTGTGAGTATATATACTGAATGATCTCCTGTTTTTAAAGAGATCAGCTAATTTCACTACTTCATAGACAATACATTGACTCAGACTCTGAGGGGTTTGATTCAACACTGGTGAATATCATTTTGTGGGAATAAACACCACTTTTTTCTGACATCGGGAACATATTTGGATCCAGAGCTTACTGTGAATGTGCCTTCAAAGGCAAGCTTAATGGCAGCATTTGTGACTTCTGTGTTTAAAAACTGTTATACTCCCTATTATTTATCTTGCCATTTTATTTATTAGACGTGCATATTATTCATATTATTGTGTTGTGTTTAGTATGGTGTTAAACCTGTTTCATCAAATTTTTCAAATCATGTGCCAAAATGAGCCGTCGTGTTGACTGTATAGTTTTCCTTGTTTTCATTTCCAGCTATATCTTATATGGTTGCTTATACATTGATCACCAATATTGAGGGGATACTTCAAAGCGAATATGAAGCGATTTTTAAAAAGGTAGTGTTTGATTTTATTTCATTAAGCAAGATCATCAGAAAAGCAAATGAAAAGTCAAAGAAAGTTGCTCAGTTACGCAAATAAGATGCAAACTCAATTATCGTGATTGAGTAGCAAGTGATATATTCATGGGGTGAACAGAAGTATGTTAAACTGGATGAGAGTGCCATACATTGACTGTTCAGTAAGGTGTATGGTCCCCCAAGACTGGAAAAACACATTGACAGTAATGGGGCATGGACAGGATGTATTTTGACACACTGACTGTAAGACCTTGATTATACAGTGTATAAGGTATCCTATCAGCTTTGATTACTATGGTTAAACTAGGAAGTAATCCATAAGGTTCGCTCCCACTGTAGATCAGTTACAGTCAGAAGTCAGAATAGACAATACAGACAATACAGACAATACAATCCTGTTCTTCAATTCTGTTTAATTTGAATTGGGTTTTTTTTTAATATCTCACCCAAGCAGCACCATACTGCAGTTCAGAGAAATCATACGGTGCATAGCATTTTTTTTACAATTTATATTTGAAGTAGCTGCCAGAAATAGACGTTACAATACATCAATAACTAGGAACAGTATTCAGGGTAGAGTTGCATGCTTAGTGTGTTAGAGTTACACACTAGAGTTACACATCACAGTCCTCATTCATTGCAGCAATGTAAATCCTTGCATAAATGCCTCTCAGAGTTCTACACAGGGAACATTAAGAATATGCACCTTTTCCTGAAGCATTGTTCACTCCTGCAGAATGTGGAGTTTCCACAGGAATGACTCAAAAAAAGACCAAAAATGTGATTGAAATGATGGAAGCCGAAAACAGTATTACAAACATCACCAAAGATCAGCCAGATGAAACAGTGGCTTACTGAGTGAAACCAGTTTCTATATTTATAGGTTAGAGAGAATATACAGGCAGTCGGGGGCAAACAAAGGGCTACTAGTCCAAACATGAGCTAACGAGCAAGAGAGAACATGACAGCTAAGTAGAACGTACTTACACATGCACACGTTCCCAGAAATAATTCAGATGACAAAAGGGATAATCCCTACCGTAACAAACCCCCCCCCTCCCCCCCCACCCCATTCTGTAATCCCTACATCTGTAATGGTCAGGACCCTACAGGACCAGTCCCAATTACGTACTACTTCAGTGGTGGATCATTTTCCTCACTGCAGTGACGCTGATGTGGTGGTGCTGTGCTAGTGTGTTGCATTAATATGAGTGGATCACACACATCAGTGCTGCCAGATGTGTTAAACACTTTTCATTTACTTCAAATGAACTATAATGCACTATAAATGAATAGCTGACCAATACTTGACTAACGATTAATCTGTCTGGACATTGGACTACAAAGTTTGTGAGTAATTAGCCAAACAGCAGTGTTATCCATGTGTGTGTTTGCAGATGTTTGGACACGGATATCATGGAGTGTAAAAAGTTAATAGCTCATGTTCTATGGTTGTAAATCTGTAACTGTGAAGAGTGTGTATGATGGAAACTTATGGAGATCTGATCTGAATTCTTGCGTATGTTTCCAATGATCCATGAGAGTTAGTTGCCCTCTAAGAGCTGTTTATATTTTACATTTTGTAGATTTGTAGCATTCTGTTGTAAGGAGTGTTATATTTGTAAGGTACCACTCCATCCTATGTAGCCACTGCTGAGATGGTAACATCCAGGAAACACACATAAGCATATGTTGGTGTCTGGAACTGCCCATATGAACTTCGAAATTTCAAGAGCTCAACTCACCAGTGGTGGGATCCGAAGTGCTAAGCCATCCTGCCACCAACTTGCCAGAGGCTCCCTGGCCTCAATACTACATGCCCAGGCACAACAATATTCAATTTAGTTATTATGTCAGTAATAACACAAATTACAAAATATTTACTGAATGAAAGGTGTAACTCAATTGAAATATTTGTCACTTGTTATTATACTTCTAGATTTTTTTGGTTTTGTTTTTGCTCCACTACGTTGTAGTAGGTGGCACAATATACAGTCTCATATAAAAGTTTGGAACAACTTCTGGTAAATTTGTTTTGTTTGATTATCTATGCGAAAATAACAGCCTCTGTAGGCGACAAACTTAAATATGATAGATTTGAACATGCTATAAACAATTTAACATGAAGAAGAGGCTTAATGTCACCTGGAGTGGAGAGAAGCGGTGATTAGAAGGAGGGGCTGAGCGAACGAGGGAGAGAGAGAGAGAGAGACGGAATCGGGATTCCTGACACTTAAAGGACAGTGTCAGATTCTTTGTTCCATATCTCATGAAACATTATAGGAGAAGATATTTACATTTACGTTAGGCTCCTTCATCCAGAGCGCCTTCTATAGGTTCTTTGCATATTATGAATTGATTTAAGTAAAAACGACAAAATAGTAAAACAAGGGAACTATAAATGGAAGGATATTGCATGATTGTTTGCTTTTTAAATGCGTAAGAGTGATAAGGTGAGACTTCAGTCACCGTTTGAAGACAACAAAAGGCAGCCAATTGGACATCCAGGGAAAGTTCCTCCACACTTGACTTTCTTTCATCTTATGTAGTGACTCAGTTTGAGCTATGCTTGAGGGTTTTTAACTTTGTAGGCAAGCATCAGGTTTTTACCTTAATCGGGCAGCTACAGGAAGCCTTGCCAACTCCCTTTAGTGGGGAATTTGGGCTAAGAATTGAATACAAATGTTTATCAGACGAAACACAGTGCACAAAATGCAATTGATTTTTTATCCCCCTCTCAGCATCCAGTGTTGCATCACAGCAAAGAATCTAGTGTAGGTAAGACATACAGACGTGACCTTTTTTGTAGCTACCACTGCTAGCCTTACTACAAATATCTTAATCAGTTGCATCTGTTATGTTTTGAACACTGGAATGTTAGTCAACTAGCTTTACCATTAAGACTAGCACACGAACTCACCAGCTAAACCACTATTAGAGCAAAACTAACTAGCATAACTAACTTGTACCAACATGGATACTCAATACTTGAACTTATACATTCTTGCTAACTGATTAGCAAGTCATTTAGCAGAAGTAAATGGAACATGCTATGTAGGGTCTTTGTAGGGATTAGACACCGTTTTTAAGAGGGATTGCATTCTTGCTCTAACGAACACTGAGTAGTAAATGCAAGTGTTTTGCAGGTTTACAGAAATGTATAAATAAAACAATAATGTACTCTAGCTATAAATATACTAGCAGAAATAGCCAGGATCTATGGCTAGCCACAAAAGAACTATGGCTCAAAGTGGGCTTAAGGTTGAACATTACTGCTTTGAATGTTAATACATTTATAACTAGATTGCTTTAGAGGCTGCTTAAAATCCATCAAGGACCGGCATATGTGTTTAGGAGACTGGAATGCTGGTCATTAGCATGAATTAGCTGAATTGCTTAGCAGGGTCGGATATCACACATACACACTTAGAGAGGTTTATAAGAGTGTTTATAGTAACACGTCTCCGAACTGTTCATTTTAGCTATATGTATTAAAATTAGATGCAGACATACTTTATGCTTATGTGTTTTATCCTTTGGCCTGAATGCGATCTTAGCAAAGCAGACGTTTGTTGGAATTAATACTATTTCAGTATCATGTACAACCCCAATTCCAGTTAATTTGGGATGTTGTGTAAAGTATAAATATAACAAAATACAAATGCAAATCATTTTCAACTCATATTCAATTGAATACACTACAAAGAAAAGATATTTCATGTTCAAACGGATAAATTTTTTTTTTTTTTTTTAAATTTATTTGATGCCTGCATCACATTCCAAAAGAGTTGGGACAGAGGCAACAAAAGACTAGGAAAGTTGAGGAACGTGTCCTCTGGGCCAATGAGGAAAAAGACTCTCCAGATTGTTATCAGAAAGCAAAGTTCAAAAGCCAGCATCTCTCATCGTATGGGGGTGTGTTAGTGAGCATGGTATGGGTAACTTGAACATCTGTTAAGACGCTGTGATTAATGCTGAAAGGTACATACAGGTTTAGGAGCAACATATACTGCCATCCAAGAAACGTCTTTTATTCTGCATGTGTTACATCACTGTGGCTTCATAGTAAAAGAGTACGGGTACTAGATAGACTTGTCTCCCATTGAAAATGTGTGGTGCATTACGAAGTGCGGAATATGACAACGGAGACTCCAGACTGTTGAGCAACTGCAGTTGTATATCAAGCAAAAATGGGAAAGAATTCCATCTACAAAGCTTCAACAATTAGTGTGCTCAGTTCTCAAACACTTATTGAGTGTTGTTAAAAGCAAAGGTGATGTAACACAGTGGTAAACATTCCCCTGTCTCAACATTTTTGAAATGTGATGCAGGCATCAAATTCAAAATGAGTGAATATTTGCAAAAAACAATACATTTTATATCCATTCAAACATTAAATAGCTTATCTTTGTAATGCATCCAACTGATTATAGGTTGAAAATAATTTCCAAATCATGCTATTCTATTTTTATTTATGTTTTACCCAATGTCCCAACTTCATTGGAATTGGGGTTTTCCTCACAGCTCGTCACTGCTGTTCTGGTGCATCCACCCACTTCCAGATCACTTTATCACTGGCAATGTTCCAGTCGTGTTACTAGAAAAAGAAATTGGAGAAGTGAAAAAAAAGAAACAGGTCATGCATTTTAACATACCTAATTCTGGCTTTTCTGAAGAAATTCAAGGAAAAGGACATTCGCAAGAAATAATTAAGCGAGGGTACTGTATGCCTATGCACGCTACCCTGTAGTGTTACCTGGTGTATCTTTGTGAATAATGTCGTGTTGCAATGGCAAGGCTACAGCCTCAAATCCAAGTGCTCCTGCCAAAACATTGTGCAAAATATACTTTGTGTATGAGCAGAGGCGGTGTTGTCATAGCAACCTGGCAGCAGTCAAGACTTTTTAAGCTTGCTAAATAAAAACACATTGCTGGGGTCAAAGCTTGAAAATCCTCAGTGTAATGAGGCATAAGATGAAAATGCAACTTTGAAAACAACTTAAGAATGTAATGCTTTACTGTGCATTTCTGTGCGCAACTTTTCAGCACTTGTTTAAAGTATCTGGCATTTTCTTTGTGCCATACAGATAATTCATAAAAAATAAAAGATACTGTGAGTATTCAGTGAACAATTTGCAGGACCATTCTTTGTTTTTATAAGTTACAGTCCCCCATCCAGGTTCCCCTCCCTCAGACATGTATGTGTCTAAGGGACATTGCATCACTCCCAAATGTGTGCTGAATAAATTTTGATCAACTATTTTGTGCTTATAACATTTCAACACTACTAATTAGGAGGTGCAGTTGCACAGTGTTAACTCAAAGGGTTCCTGTATAATATACATACACCCAGGTGTGGCTATAAAGAGATACCACATTCTTTGATCATTTCAAAGAGAGGAAATATTATCGAAAGAATATGGCAGAACTGTGACTCTATAGTACTTAGACAAGGCTGTTCATCCAAAGCGACTGTTTAAGGGGGGCAGTACTCAGAGAGCCAAAAAAGAGACATACGTTTACCCTGGAGCTGGAGACAACTGCCTGTGAGAAGGGACAACTAGGACAACAATTTCCCAGACATTCCAAAAGATGAACTTTATTGAAATGGCAGGAAGAAACAAATTACATATGAATTTTGCTTGTAGGCAAGTTTAAGACTCAGCAGAATACTGGAAAAGGTACTGTTTTGTCTGGCAAACCCAAAATGTAACATGAGCACATACTGGAGCATGTGATGCGAACCAAACAATGTTCATCACTCACATCAGTATTGTGGTATCCTGATTCTAAAAAGTCACACATTGATTGCAATGCCACCTTACTCCACCACAAGACAGTGTGGAGCCACAACGTTTGGATAATGACAGTAGAAGAACAGTCCTTGAGAATAGGCCAGATACATGTGACAGCTGGTCGTATCATACGGATATACGCATACCTCATAGAAAAGCATGATGGTGGCAGCATCAGCAGTTGGTATGTTCTTTTTGCATCTACAGGGACTGGGAAGCTGGTTAGAGAAAATTTGGAGTTAGAAAGAGACTAAATAGACTTGATGTTTCTAGGAATTTGGAGGGTTCGTGTTCCCACAAAACACTGGCCCTAAGCATAATGCTAAAGCTACTGAGGAATAGTTCAGAAGAAAGCTCCTCAGTGTATTACAGTGGCCAGTCAAGACCCAGGTCTCAATCTGCTGTGCAATGTTCTCTGACAGGGCTCAATCAAGATTGCCATAACGAATATGCAAAGACTTCAGGACCAGATGTGAAAAGCTGATTGAAAAATATATAAAATGACTTGCAGCTGTGCAGCAAATGGTGACGTGACCAAGTCGTGCTCCAGGGGATGGGGGTGGGGTGATGTGGGGTGCAATGAACAATGTCTGCTTTTGTTCGATTAATCCTTGTGTCACAATAAAAAAAAAAATCACCTTTAGATTGGTAAGAAATGCGTGTGCCAGTCTAATTATAAACACAGCAGTTAAGTGCATTTTGTAACAATACAAATATGGAAAGTTCAAGAGGGTGAATACTTATGAAAGCTATGTGGCAATTAAGTTGAAATCTATGAGCCTTGTTTAAAAAATGTAGATTATCAACAATAACCAGCAAATCCCCTGCTCAGTGCTGTAAGCCCTTTGTTTGGTATTGTTAGCACGATCCCTAGAGATCAGTGTTACAACCCCCAAGAATTTCCCTCTACATATGGCCACTTTAAGTAAGTTTCTCTGTAAGAAAGGTCATGGATATTAGGTTTCTGCTGATGATTTCCAGATCCTGTGTTCATTCCAAGCCCACTGCCCACCTTTAGCTGTAGTTGTCTGCATTATGCTTTCATCCATACATTGTCCAGCTTTAGTCTTCACCAAGGCTGGACCCTTTCTTTTCAGACTCTTTCTTTCCATCAGCTGCTCAGGTTAGCTGTATCATTTTGGATGAAAAAGTTTCGTTCAAATGAATAAATGTACAGTATGTTACACTATGCATTTTACAAATGACTCTCTCCTATCACTCTCATTAAACTTCACTGGCCTAGATAAATAACTTCTTGCTTAGTAATAATGCTTAAAAACAGATAACCTTCTAATGTAATTGGCTCCACTTGGTAAATTGGTTTCTACAAGTTTGTATAGCACAAATATCCATCAAAAATCAGAAACTCTTACATTCCTATATTGTTTGATGTTCAGTCTATTGTACTAAACTGTGATCTAAGTATTTATATACAATTGTGAACTCAGTTCTTACATAATCATATATAATATACTATACTGTACATAGCTATCATTTTTGCTATATAATTATTTTATTATCAAAAAAACTGCATTATTAACAATGTCTTGTATAATGTTATAATATTATGTTCTTACATTTTATAGAAACTCATCTGCAAACTTCTGGAAAAGGTACACTTTTGTCTGATTAGTCCAAAATGTAACCTACTGGCAGAGCACAAACTGAAGCATAGGAACACTGATCATCACTATGAGAACATCATTATTGTAGTAAAGCATGGTGGTGGCAGCATCATGCTGTGTGGATGTTTTCAAACTAGAAAACTTGTTAGTGTTGAAGAAAAGATGGATAGAATCAAATACAGAGCAATCCTAGAACAGGGAAATATATTTTCCTATATTAGATCTCAATCCAATTTGGGAAATATATATTTGCCTCTTGAAATTTTGCCAATCAATTAATTTCAAGTTTGCCCGCAGATTCAACATTACTCCACACCGTGTTGACCAGATGAAACTTTTTACCAATAGATTATGTCACAAGTACTCGCGCATGTGCCCCTTCAGAGCCCCTCAGTTAAAAAAGTTGAGATAAATCTTTGTCATCTTCCCTACTGGGCTGGAACCCTCTTTTGACTCCAGTTACAGTTTTGCTTGGAGATGATTCTGTTCTCAACATAAACGTTTGCGAACGGAAGATCGATAAAATTTGTGAGCGATACCCCAAGCAAGGGCTATTTCAAAATGACAGACACCTAAAAGTACTTAACATATTAAACATAATAAGCTATATTAATTACTAATTACAGAATTGTAATGTATAAACATGATATGCATTTATTTATAAAAAAAATATATAATATCTTGCATTATTTTAATATCTTGCAAGAGTGTAATAGTATATCAGCAAAATAGACTTTAATAAATCTTTATTGTTGAGGACTTTTATTTTGACAGATGTACTTTATGCGTTATTATTCTGGATCTGACGGCAAGTTCTGGGACTCTGTTCCAAATGAGATACTATCACACAAACTAGTACCCTACAAAGTCTAAACAACGGTTCTCATTAAGCGGGGTACTAAGTTTTGTAGTATAGTGTAAAGTTTGGGACAGAGCCACTGTATTTATTTTCGTGTTAGTCGTGCTGTGTGTATGAGGTGAGTAGTTCTGCTGCGGTTATGGGGGATTATATGAGCGTTTACACGTGTCACTGACGTTTATACTCTGCTTTCTGTCTGACTCAATATGAAGCGTTCTGTTTGTTAATTATATAGCACCTTTATTATATAAACACACTTTATACACAGTTAGCCAGCGTCAAGTAACGCATTTGCTGACCTTGTGCCGAAAAATGCAAGTTATTGGAGGGCAAAACCTATCCCACACTGATTTCTCTTATATTTTCCTTTACAACTGCATAAAGTATAAATACTGTACTCCATCTGTAAGCACATACTACCTCATCCATAAACGGAACGTCACCACCACTTGTGATGGACCACAGGGTCACCCCATGTCCAGGTGTTAGTTTTATGAGGTCACCACTGTCCATGTGTTATCTTGAGGACTACCATTATCCAGATGTTAATTGTGGGACCACAGGGTCACCCCATGTCCAGATGTTAGTTTTATGAGGCCACCAGTGTCCAGAAATGAATTGTGTGGAGGACTGCGATTGTTGTTCAGGTGATATTTAGGCAAAGGAAGATCACTGTCTGACCAGTTGGACCATTTTCTGAACATACAGCAGTATCCTTATCCAGAGTGACCTACATCTGACATAAGTAGTTAAAGGATTTGGTTCTTGCTCAGGTGCCCAGCAGTAACTTGATAACTTTGTGTAGGTTAGAGTAATCACTTCAATCAGATTACTCTACTGAACCATAATAATACTTAACTGCCATTTGTCTGTGTTTTAATGATCCAACTCAGCTCATTTCTGATCAGTGTTGGCCTGTGATGATCCATTTCCGTTTGAAGTATGGAGTAGAGGGGGGAGAAGTGATGACTTCCATCGCTAACAGTAAGGTAAACGTCTGTGTAGACATTGTAGTTTGCAAAGCAGGGGTGTAACGATTTGATTTGATTCACGATGACTGTAGAACTATGAATTGGCCAAATTACCATCACAATCCATAAGAGAACTGTGAAATAATTTATTTATTATAGTCAACCAACATTACAATTGCAGTTTGACATTTGGCAGGAGAACATTGAAGTGGCCAAATTACCATTAAAATTCATAGTAGAACTGTTAACTTTATGGTCAAAGTGTGAAAGTTCACCTTAAAACTGTCAAGCAATTTACAGTTTTACTATGAAATCTCACAGGACATTTTTTCCTGTTTTGATAAACAGAACGGATGTGACATGGTCAATGACATTTTTGCGTCTTGATGCTTTATGCCCCTATTGGAAAGATCATGATCTTTTGTTTAACTGTTATAATTTTTGGTTTAGTGTGGTTGGTTTAAAAAAAATTGGTTTACCAATTTTTGGTCACAGCATTGAAGAATGGCTTTGTCGTGGTGGCAGAAGCTGCCAGCATTGCAGTACAGCAGACTGCATTCTAGCATCAAGACCTGCCAAAGAACTACAGAGAGGAATAAACATGTTTCTAGCACTAGTAGGCAACCTAGACGAGTGGTCATCACTGGAATTGGACTTGTGTCTCCCCTTGGCACGGGCACAGCTTTACCCTGGCAGCGTCTAATCTCTGGAGAGAGCGGTTTAGTGGCACTCGACCCAGTTGAGTACAAATCAGTTCCGTGTAAGGTAGCAGGCCGTGTTCCCAGAGGACAGTCTGATGGAGAGTTTAACGAGGAAGCGTTTGCTTCACGAGGGGAAATCAACAGTATGTCGCCAGCCACAGTGATGGCTCTTGGTGCCGCTCAGTTGGCCCTCCACGATTGTGGGTGGCATCCCAAAAACCCAGAGGAGCAGCTGAGCACCGGTGTGGCCGTAGGCATGGGCATGGTGCCTTTGGAGGAAATTGCCGGTACTGCTGCTGCCTTTCAGACACGTGGCTATAGCAAAGTGAGCCCGTTCTTCGTCCCTCGCATTCTGGTCAACATGGCAGCCGGGCACATCAGCATCAAGCACAACCTGAAGGGCCCCAATCATGCTGTCTCCACAGCATGTACCACAGGAGCACATGCCATTGGAGATGCTGCACGTTTTATCATGCATGGAGACGCTGTTGCTATGATTGCTGGTGGTACTGAGGCTTGCATCAGCCCCCTGTCCATAGCGGGCTTTGCACGTGCCCGGGCACTCAGTACCAACTGGAATGAGCAACCCAAACTGGCATCACGACCCTTTCACCCAGACAGAGAAGGCTTTGTGATGGGTGAGGGGGCAGCCCTGCTAGTTCTAGAGGAATACGAACACGCTGTAGAGAGAGGAGCAAGAATCTATGCGGAGGTCCTGGGATATGGACTTTCGGGGGATGCCACTCACATCACAGCGCCCTCTGCTGACGGAGATGGAGCTTTCAGGTACTGTGACTTATTCAGCACGCTTACCAAATGTTTGTTGGTTTTCCAAATGGTAGAAGTTAACAATTTATACACATTAGACAGTAAATTGAATGCACAAAATAAATGTAAAACATATTGGGCAGATGAATGGCAAATGTATGATAACTTTTGAACCACAAGAGCTAATGCAAATCTGATTGCGACAATCGATTTCTGACATGCTACATTGATATGCTACATGAGCTTAATGTTGAAAAAACTTGCCCTTAATCCATTATGGCAGCTTTCGAGATGTGGACTGCAAAGTAAGAATTTCATTCGGCAGGGAAACTTGTTTCCTACTGTCCTGATGACAATAAAGCTTTGAATCTTGAACAAACTCTCCCTGTCTCTCCCTCTCCCTCCCTCCCTCTCCCTCCCCCCCCCCCCACACACACATTAATGGAATGAGAAACTTGTCTGTTGTACCAGAGCAACATATATCCTGTTGCACACACCTCACAAAAAATAAGGGGCTATTTGATTCCCCCTAATGATTTCAGTGTTTTGTGTGCAGTATATTTATGATGCAAGCAGGTGTTTCAAATGAGGCCAACACACTCACACAGGGGCACTCTTGACCTAATGCATACCCTTGGAATGTGGGAGGAACGTGCAGGATATACACACATGGACAGGGAGTACACGGACGTCCATACTTATCTTAAGCTAAGGACTGCACCGTTCAGCCATCCATTCACAGATAGTACTTCTTTTTTGTTCTTACAGGTACTTTCTCAATAGCTGAACAGAAATTAAACTGGATGGTTAAGGGTTGTCTGTTTTTGTTTTGCTAGTAGTTTTGGGCGGACTTTGTACATTTAGACTGTAGGCTCAGAAACCTCTGATATAACACTGACCCCTGCTGGATGTATTAAAAGGGCAGGGGGGATTATGGAGTGAAAGATCGACTTATCCACAAACAGATAAGGGACACAGCTGCTTGCTTAGTTATTCCTATCACCCAAAACAAAAAAGCATGGGTGTGTAATTTAGAAATAATGCATAAGTACCGTTATTTCTGGGATTATCTTGGTGTTTGCTGGGATACAGACAGTACTTAAAACTGCACCTATATGGAAAGTACACCTGAACAAATAGGTATCAGGTACGTGTTTCTAGTAATGTGTTTAATGTGTGTGTAATAATAAAGCTCTGTTTGTTTGATCCGTTGTAACAGGTGCATGTCTGCTGCGCTCCGTGATGCCGGCATATCTCCAGAAGACGTGAGCTATGTGAACGCCCATGCCACCTCCACACCACTAGGGGATGCTGCAGAAAATGCTGCCATAAAGAGACTCTTTCAGAAGCACTCTCAATCCCTTGCAGTTTCGTCTACTAAAGGGGCGACTGGTCATCTTCTTGGGGCTGCTGGGGCACTGGAGGCAGCGTTCACAGTGCTGGCCTGCTACCACGCCATCCTGCCCCCGACTCTGAACCTGGACCGAACCGAGCCTGGGTTTGATTTGAACTATGTGCCCTCTGCTGCCCAGCCTTGGAGGACAAAGGGCAGGAGAATAGCCCTTACTAACTCGTTTGGGTTTGGTGGAACAAATGCGTCTCTGTGTCTGGCCAGTGTGTGAGGCAGTGATGGGATTTTAAATATTCGATTTGTTAAGGAAGACCATAGCAAGGGCTTCCTTTAACTTTAAAATTTCAAGTCCTATGTGGTTAGCTGAAGCGGGATCAAGAGGTTCAGGGTTCAAACCCCACTTCTGCTAAGCTGCCATTTTTAGGTCGTTGAGAAAAGTCCTTGACCCACAATCAAAGTATCAGTTATAAGTCGCAGTCGGAACGGTAGCCCAGCGGTTAAGGTACTGGACTATAGATCTAAATGGGCCTGATAGTCCAGGGTTTAAATCTCATCCCTGCTAAACTGCCACAGGTGGGTCAATGGGAAAGGTCCTTAACCCACCATTACTTGAATTGTAAGACTTTATCAGTTGTAAGTCGCTCTGTATAAGGAAGGGTGTCTGCTACTTGTTGGAAGTGTAAATGTAAATAAACACAACCTGGAACCGAAAAATGGCATTCTTGCATACTTTTAAACCTTACCTCTAGTGAATCACCTGCAGAAGTTCACAAAATATATACATTAAAATCTGCCATCTCATCATTGATGTCAACTCACTGTCTAAAGCTAAACTGTAGTAAAATAAAGCTTTAAGAAAGTGGTTGTCCATTCTTTTGTACCTAATGAATGCAATCAGAACGCTGTAGCAGCAGCCTCTGGTTTTCAGTTTACCCATGTCACCCCACTGCCACATTCTCTTTATTGGCTCCCTGTAGCTGCCTGCATTAGATTCAGAAACCTGATGCTCGTCTACAAAGCCAGAAATGGAGCAGCAGGCTTTAATTAAACCATACTACTTTTCGAGATTCAAGCTTGGCTTGACCAGATCCACCACACAAAATGAAAGCAAAACCAACAACAAGACTTTTCTCTGTACTATTACCAAGGTTGTGGGATAAACTTCCACTGGATGTCCAAATGGGGTATCTTGCTGTGTTCAAACGACGATTAAGTCTCTTCTCTTCAAGTCAAGTCATATGGTCAGACATTTAGTTATAACATGCATTTATAAGGGCTGTGGCAAACATACATTTCAAAAGGACATTGAAAGGCTCTTAACCCTCAGTTGCAGGGCTTGTACACTGAAATATTTTATCGGTGATGAGGGTCTCTGCTAAATGCTTTGAAAAACTGAATAGAACTTACATATCGACGTTAGGTCGGACCGAACTATTATATTAACTATTACTATTATCATTCAAAATTAATATTAGTACGTTTGTGAGTAGTGTATTAAATATTACCCGGACACCACGATGTAAACAAAACGTTTCCCTAGCTAGTGCACTACGTACTGTACAGAGCGTGATTTGGGACGGAACTGAGACTTGCCTGGAGACGTGACGTGAAGCGTTGTGTAGCTATGACGACCGGTGTATCGACAGTGAGGTCCGGACTGTAACTTCGCAACCGAAAAATAAAAGACTTATCGTGTGAGCTTCGCGGTCTGTTAGCAGAGATCTGATACTACAGAGCAGACTCATGCTTGTAAAATAGGGCTTAGATCAAGATTTGCCTTGTAAGAGCGAGTAAACGTAATGCAACGCGACGCTGAAAGGTTAAGAAAAGAAGCGTTTTCTAAGCGAGCTTTATAGAAAGTACAGTGTTTTCAGACTAGTGTGGAACGATATTTCGGCACAGCCGTGCGTTTGTTGCCACACGGAACGGATACTTGATGCGACAGCGAGCAACGCTGTAAAAAGGAAGACGTTTGTAAAATAACAAGCTTAAAGTGATGTTTAAAAACACGTTTCAGAGCGGGTTCCTCTCCATTTTGTACAGTATCGGGAGCAAACCTCTCCAAATCTGGGATAAAAAGGTAAGTAGTGGTTTAAACACACTGGTTTAATGTGATGTTACTCACAAGCAGTGGTTTGTGTAGCATAACACACATTCAGCTAGCTAAATAACGACAATATGCGGTTTATAATGTTAAAGTCATGGCACAGTGCTTGTTTGTAATTATGCATACTACAAGTGGAACAATGTACACTCACCGATTCCTTTATTAGGTACACATCTCCGTTTCAGTCACACACACACACACACACACACACACACACACACACACACACACACACACACACACACACACACACACAC
>JAUZST010003058.1:0-17476 GCA_034779995.1 Parotocinclus haroldoi
TCTGAATAAAATATTAGATGTTGGCACCTCCACATCATTGCATTCAGTTTTTATTCACAATTTGTTTAGTGTCCCAAGTTTTTTGGAATCCGGTTTGTATTTCAAGAGACTTCAAGCAGCTTCTGGAATTGTGAGAACAATCAAGAACTTTTTAGAACTGTCCAGAATTATCTAGAACTTTCTGAGACTGTACAGAATTGTATGTAGCTGTATAAATACAGTTTTATAGGAACTTCTTGAGAGACGGAGAGACAGGATCTACTTGATTGGGATTGCACAGTAAGTGGGCAATGGCCATCACAAAGGGGAATTGACCTAGACAGACAGGTGTGAATTCAATATCTATTCAGATTCTGATAACGAGAGTATTCACACTTCACCCCACACCCATTACAGGAGGAGCTTAGGAAGGACCACTAATTGCAAATGTATATATTGTGTGTTATTCTGGTACCGGGTGATCAGTGTTGCTCTGCTGAATCTTCAGTACACTCTTGTAATTTGATACTGCATGGAATAATGATTGACCATTTTTATAAAGTTAGGAGAAAGCAGCAGGTCAGACACTGAGGAAGACTTTGATTTCATTGAAAATCCTGATATCTCTTCATATGCAGCTGAGGAGCCAATGCTGAGCTTCTGACATCAAGGCTCAAGTAATGGAACTTTTTAGATGAAAGCATCACAGATCAGAGGAAGTGTCACCAAGTTTTTTCCAGCTTCTTCAGCCATCAAGATGGACTGTGCTTCTGCAACAATGTGGCCGGTCTATTCGAGGCTATAGGTATCACCTGTACCCCGAAGGAGTGGTGCCTCTTCATAGACAGTTATAGCAAGATCCTCCAAGCCGTGCTGCTTCACAATGGTAACAAGTATCCATCTCTTCCTCTAGCTCAATCAGTGCACCTGAAAGAGGAATATACCAATGTCAAGATGTTGCTAGATGCCTTGAAGTATGATGAGTACCGCTGGGAAGTTATGAGATTTTAAAATGGTGTCATTCCTGATGGGCCTCCAAGGTGGTTTTACAAAGTGTCCTTGCTTTATTTGCCTTTGGGACAGCTGGGATACTGAAGCGTACTACCACAGGTGGGACTGACCTCAGAAGACAGAGTTTTCTGTGGGGAAGAACAACGTAAAGTGGGAGCCACTGGTGCACCCACTCAAGGTGCTGATGCCACCACTACACATCAAGTTGAGGCTCATAAAACAATTTGTCAGGGCTCTAAATAAGGAGTTGAGAGCTTTCAATTACCTCCAAGATATTTTCCCTTAACTGTCTGAAGCAAAGATCAAAGCTGGTGTCTTCGTTGGACCACAAATCAAGAAGATCATAGAGTGCAGTGAATTTCCCAAGAAGCTGAATACGAATGAGAGAGCTGCTTGGAACAGTTTCATCACAGTGGTTCACTCCTTTCAAGGCAATCATAAATATGAAAACCAAGCACAACTGTTTCAGACTCTGATAAAGAACTATGCTGCAGTGGACTGCAGGATGTCACTCAAAATCCATATCCTTGATGCTCATCTTGATAAGTTCAAAGAATCAGAGGAGCAAGGCGAGCGCTTTCACCAGGACATTATGAACTTTGAACGCCGTTACCAAGGACAATATAACAAGAACATGCTGGGTGGCTATATTTGGAATATAACACTAAAAGACTGGCAACAAAACTTGTGTTACGTTATGTAATTTAATTTGGTTGGGGGCAGCTCTAGTAGGAGTCCTGGTTCATCCAAACTTCTTCCATTTAAGAATTATGGAGGCCACTGTGCCCTTGGGATTATTTATAAAACCTATACCAGATCTGTGTCTTCATACAATCCTGTCTCTGAGCTCTACTTGCAGTTTTTTCTCATCATGGCTTAGTTTTGCTCTGATATGCATTGTTAGATGTGAGACCTATAGGTAGATGTGTGTCTTTTTAAATCATGTCTAATCAACTGAACTAAGATTCTGTTTCTTATTCACTTTCTCATTATAGGTATTGAGTGGGGATTGATAAGGATAACTTGATTTTAGTTGGACATTCGTTTGGATTGTACTTTGCAAGTTTGGTTGTATCAATTGTTAAGTCACTCTGCATAAGTCTTCTGCTAAATCATCTAAATGCTTATATTTTATATACGGACTAAGGACAAGCACTATATGGCTTGTCATCCACAGTTTCTCATTTGGCTATGACGGATACAACAGTACTGTGTGAATCTGGTGATCTTTCTGGGTGTCGGTTGTTGAAGTCTGTTGCTATAATATGGTGGCTGTGTTCCCCGGACATCAGAATCACCATTTCTTCCTTTGGATACCATTGATGAATAATAAAAGCTTTGAATTGTATGTATTGTTAACTTTTGAACCCCACACAATATTACAAATTAGATTGGAGCAATCAATTTCTGAGACAATTCTGGTTTTCTTTGATATTCTCTACATGACCACCATTCTATTGGAAAGGTGATCCAATATGGCAGCTTTCAGTGTGGCGGCCATGTCCTTGACATAGCCTAAAAGATATCCCCCTTTACTTATTACTAGCTGGGGTATTCAGCTATATCATTTTCCCCTTTGTTTCTGAAACAAAAGGGTTTCCTGTTACTTTTGACTCACCCTGTATATTAGTTGTTTATAGTGCACTGTTAGGGTAGTATCTTAACAACTGAAATCAGTGGCTAAATTGTCTTTACTAATACATTTACACAATTTACAGCATAGCTATTTTATTTTAATAATAATGTCAAAGTAATTACTAGATGCAAAATGGTGCTACTACATACCAGTGTAGCAAAGTATTTGTAATTTTTACAGATCTTGAGGTGGAGACTACACAAAAAGGTGCAAGTTAAACACAACATGTATTCCAGTGCAAAACAGTATTAGTTGGCTGCACATAAGAGTTGAGCTCTTTTATGCCTGTCAGAAAGAAACAGCTTGTTTTTACTAGAGAACAGTATGTGTATCTGGGATGTTCTGAAATAACAGGTGTGCAGGGTGAAGAAGAACATGAGTGATTTTTGAGGCACCTTTTTGATGTACTCTTGAGTACAGGGATTGTAGTGATGGGAGATCACATCCAATTATTTTTGAAGCTTTGGTTACAATCCACATCTTTTCATGTTGGCCTACTAGCCAGATGTGAGGATACATTGCATAGTTGCAGAATAACATGCCAGTAGCTGCTTCATGACTTTTGTACTGCTTTAGTCATCTAAGTACAAATATGTTATTCATAGACAACTGGTATTGATCATTGTGATTAAAAAAAATTAAAATGTGTAAAATATTGCCAGTATAGTGGGGCAGCTTTTTAAATTTCTTTTAGTAACAAATATAAGTATGCATCACTGTTAGCATCAGATCAACATATGTTTGCTACAGTCCAAAGTCTTAAGAACTGTAATGACTGAAAACAAAAGCCATAAAAATCTAAGTTCAATATACAACTTACATACAACTTCTAATTGACAAAATTTAAAATGTTATAAAAGATACAAAACATTACTGTATTGTACTGTGTTTTAATTAATATTATTGCTTAAAATAAAACCCTGTGGGCAGCATGGTGGCTCCGTGGGTAACATCGCTGCCTCACAGCAAAAAGGTCCCGGGTTGGAATGGCCTGGGTCTTTTCTGTGTGGAGTCTGCATGTCCTCCCCGTGTCTGCGTGTGTTTACTCCAGGTATTTGTGTTAGGCTAATTGGTGTCTCTAAAGTGGCCCTTTGTGTTTGACTGTGTCCATGACTGTGTGTGTATGGACACTACAATGGATTGGCACCCCGTCTAGGGTTGTTCCTGCCCTTGCGCGCAGAGTTGCTGGGTGGGCACTGGCTGGTCAGTACCCAGTGTGGATTAAGCAGAAGATAATGAATGGATGGATAAAACACTGTGCAAAGTATCCACAATATGACTGTGGTAATGTTTGATCTATGTACTGTTTCACAGTGTGTAATATGAATGTTAGATATAGAGCCCACCTATATCTAAACATATGGTAAATTATCTTGTTATTTTATTATAATTTCAGTGATAAATATAAATTAAATGTGACATCACCTAGTAATAAATCACCTAGTCTAAAGAGTTAAGGTAATCCTTTCTCCAGCAGACCACTGTATGAAACAGAACATAATGTTTACAGCAACACAAGCAGTTTGAAGAAAAATCTGTTTATCCAGTGTTGGTGTAACTGTTTTACAGATATATCAATATTTTAGTCTTTCAGTTTATTTATTTTGCTGTATAAGAACAAAAATAGTTCACGAATGTCATTATTAAATCACTAGAGATGACAGCTGTGTGTCAACAATGCACTGCAGAACCATGCTTGTTTACTAAATCCCAAATGACAGCAACTACAGCACTGAACACATCCTGTTTCCAACTATTTCAATTCCAGCATGTTTCCATTTAACATCAAATGCTTAGTAAAAGCTGCTGCCTATCTTCCCGCTATTGTTTAAGTCAAATTAGATAGAGCTGAGTGCCTTCTGTGACACTGAATCTGAATGTCATTTCTGAGGAAATGCGAAAGAAGAGCTCGAGAGATTTTGATGCCATGATGCTATACTTTTATTTGTTCAGTTGCAGCAAACAGACAGATTTCATTAACTGTAATTCAGTTTTTTGGGAATCTGTTTGTTGAGAAGTTTGGAAATAGATAATGTATTATATACTGTTCAAAAAATTATTACTTCAAAATTAAATATCCCATAATGAAATATCTTTTATGAGTAGTGTAGTTTAAGTAGTCGAATATGAGATTTTTCACCATAATCATAGATTTAACATTATAAAATATTAAACATTTTTGAATATTCCACATTTTGTATTTGCATTTTTACAATAATGGGTAACCCAATCTGTTTGTATGCATGTTTGAATCACATTACATCTGTTTAGATTACATACAGGAATAATGTTTTTGGTTAATAAATTTCAAAAATATTATCCTAAATAAAATCAATATGACTGTTTTACTGCCTACACATATTTGCACATGTGAAGCCCTTGAGGCTTTAGTTTCTGGCCACAGTTGTAAACCAGTTCATAATACGGTTATTTGATGCGTGTAAATGATTATGCAAATGATTATGCTCTGGTGGTATTGTATCAGTAGTGCACAGCCATAGGAGACAAAAATGTAGTGTGTAGATGGCTTTGTCGTGCGACTATAGTCTGCATTGTGTTTTTGGACTGTAGTTATATTTAAATGTTGTTCTCTGTACATAACTGCTGATTTGACAGCTATTGTATGTAAAAATTCCACATACCCACTTGAGAACTATTCTGATTTCCTATGTCTAAAAAGAAAGGGAAGGAGGTAGTCATTAAAGTGAAAGTAGGGAAAGGAGTTGGAAATTTGAATTAATGAGCTTGTCAGGTGTAGGGAAAAAAGCCCAGAAGAGTAGGTCATTTAAAATCATGAAGTTCCTTTGCTGATTTATTTTTTTTTTTTTTATGAATTGATGTTTCCTAATATGGTATTCAGTCTTCTGTTGACAGATACTCACTCATATAAAGAGCTGTCAGTCCGAATATGTGTGCAGTTGGATTTGTGAGCTCACATCTGTCTCTGCCCTCCTCTCTCCAGGCAGAAAAATGTTGCCCGCGGCATAGAGCAGCAGCTTCCAGATGGTATGGTGGTGGCATCGGTACCCAGTGAGGCCCAGTGCCGTGAGGAGCTTTCCGAGCCGGTTCCCGACCCTGAATATCTCACTGGTAAGGGACTGTGAATTTTGAAATATTAAAATATTAAGAGTAAACGGCATAAACAAAATCTTTGATGTACAAATCAGGAATCTGATTTGGACAGAGATGTGATTGTTGTAAATTATTCATTGAAACTGATATGGTGAACGATTTGTTCTAAAACAAGGTAGGATTTATACACAGGAAATTCACTTGCTGGAATTTATTATTGCAATAGAACACTAACCTATAGCACAATACAGTCTCAATTGACTCCACTGTTTATTTTTTTAAATTTATTTCACAATTCATCAATACTGATACTTATCTGAAAAGGGGCTTTACAGTATAACACTGTTATAGTACTATACAAAAATAAACCATGATTATTTGACAAAACCTGAGAAGGTTGGAACTGGTGAAGGAATCTTGCTGTTCACATACAAAGCATGTGCTAAAAGGCAGTTTACAAATTTTTGCATACTATAATCTTATTTAGACCTCTCTGTAGAAAGACAAAAAAAAATTTATTAGTTCACAGTATACTCCATCTCGCCCACACTAGATCATACAAATATATAGTTCAAAATGATTTTACCAGAATGAGAATGTTGGTTTATGCCAAATAGAGTAACGAGATGTTCGAATAAGCCCTCGTGTTTGTCTTCAGTTGTGGAATTTTAGAGGGAAGACATATAGAATAATGAACTGATTTCTGTTCATTTCATTTCATTGCTATATTCGTGTATTATTGTTTTTCTTTTATTCTTGTTTTTTAATTGGTCAGAAAATGGTGAATTTTCAGTAACAGTATAACAGTATACAGTATAACAGTATAAGTAGTACCAGGCACAATTAACTGGTATATATTACTGTCTTTGTTCAGTGTACAGGAACACTTTTTAATTGGAGTGTAGCATCAAGTCAATTCAACTTCTGGGATATTGATCTGGTAAGTTAAGTAGTGGGTAGCTGCTAAACAGTTTACAAATTAACAAATGCCACTTTTGCAAAAAATACTACTCTCTACAAACTCTGGGTTTGGAGGCATCTGGGATGGACCAACATATAGTGGAAACAGGTACTTTGAAAAAGAATCAGTATTCCCAATATATTTGGAAGAAGTATATACTTTTTCCAAAGATTAAAAAAATCAACCAGACAGAACAAGTCCAAAATCCAGGATCTGTGATGGTATGAGGCTGTGTCAGTGCCCTTGGCAAAAGTCATTCGCATTTATGTGATGGCAGCATTAATGCAGAAAAGTATATTCTTCAAGAGGTTATCTTTTCCAAGGATGTCCATACATTTTTAACAAGACAATGAAATACCATATGCTGCACACATTACAAAAAGGTATGGCTACAAAATAAGAGAGTACACGTGCTGGATTGGCCTGCCTGCAGTCCTGTCCTGTCCTGTACCCAAACGAGAAACTGTGGAGAATTTCCAACCAAAAAATGTGCCAACAAATACCATAAATTATTACACAAATGATAATGTGTTTGCAGGAATAAGGGAGTAAAATAACACCCAAAACCCTAATCGATTGCCATACAACATTACAAAATGGTAAATCCCTTGTTTATTTTAAGTATTGCAAACCTGAAATCCAGTAGTGGATGTTTATTATGAAATGTAAGAGAAAAATGAAATGAAAAAGTTCATCCAGGCATAACCTGATATATTGGGTTCATAATATCTGCAGTGTAAATTCCAGAGTCAGTGTAAGAACGACTGCATTTTTTCCCATTCTTTTTCCAAGTCTTTTTGGTTTGGGGTTGTATAATAATATACAAATGTTGTTTAACAATGTGTGTACTTGTTAGCAAGTCATAATGCATAAATGGTATAAAGCAGCTTTGTGATATTATAGAAAATAATTTCCTTGGTTAGCAATGGTCTTTATGTTTTGTGTCAAGGCATAGCAACACCTTACGGATTTTCTTTATACCTTATGTGAAAACTGTTTTTAAGCCAAATATATAGTAGGGCTACATTTTGTATATGGATTAACTCGTACAATAATGTTATGTCAAATTACAAATCAAAATTTCAAAAAGTAGGTTGATTATTGTTTATGTAATCACTGGACAACCAGGAGCATTAGGATAGGGGGTGGCACATGTTGCTGTCTCAGATGTTGCTAGGCCTGGAGACTAAACATGACCAAGGCAGCAGCACCTGCCATGATGATCTCGTACCAACATCTCCTATAACAGGATATGCAGAACAGAAAAAATACAGCTCATCATTAATTATGTTTAAGCACAAAATCTTTGACATATGGTGTTTATAATCATTGCTGTAAAAGCTTAGACTCATGCACATCTAGCTATAGCAGCACTGTTAAAAGACTTAAAAGGTAACACAGACACATGTCATGCTGAGGCAGTGACACCACTACATTTTACCATCAGTGAACCTAAATGATGGAATCAGAAGCAGGATGACAGAATAGTATAACCTGCAGCCATGACAGGGAGTCCTGAATGCATTGTAAGAAAAAGTTCTTCCTCTGCTATAGTATTTATTATTCTTGGAACAGATACGGAGCCGGAATATAGGTATTAAGGTTGGGCATAGTGGTTAGCATAAACTCCTATTTATTTCACTAGCTTTTGTTTGACTTTTTGCTGGGGAGACTTGTCAAGATCATGAGCATGGTACTGCCCCCACAACTAGGGGGCAAACAGCATGTAGGTCTCAGACGACTTTTGACCTGACTGTTGCTTTAGGAATGTCAATCAATAAATAAAACAGGATGGCATAATTGATTGCTATGGCTAAATAATAGTATGAACTAACTTCTGTAATCCTTCTTAAAATTCAGAAAAGGTTGAGGCAGTATAGAAATGTAAGCATGCATTTTGCTGTACTAGCTCAGAAATTAAAGAAGCTTGAAACTTACAGTTAAAGCGAGTGATGCACCACTCCCTCTGACAAGTGAGGGCAGAGGTGCACAGCATTAACTACTTTGCCCAGAAGCCACCGTGATGACACCTAGCATTAAGAAGAAGTACTTAGTATTAACATGCATGAGTCCAAGCCAATGGACATCAGCTGGTTGACATATTGTACAAGCTTGCCAAATGCCAGCAGAGGTGTGGTATCTCTGTCACAGAATTTTTTCTGTAGTTATAAAGAAAGTAAGAAGTAAGGACATCAAAAATCACAAGTACTTTTACAACCCCAATTTCAGTGAAATTGGGATGTTGTGTAAAACATAAATAAAGACAGAATATGATGATTTGCAAATCACTTTCAACCCATATTCAATTGAATACACTACAAAGACTTTATTTTTATTTTTATTTGAAAATATTCACTAATTTGGAATTTGATGCCTCCAACACATCTCAAAAGGGTTCATGTCAACGAAAGACTGGGAAAGTTAAGGAATGCTCACAAAACACCTGTTTAAAATATTCCACAAGTGAGATCAGTGTAATGATTGGGTATAAAGGGAGCATCCCGGAAACGCTCAGGGGTTCAGTCAGGGGTTCACCACACAGTGAACAACTGCGTGAGTTCAACAGTTTAACAACAATGTTTCTCATCATGAAATTGCAAGGAATTTAGGGATTTCATCATAACATCATCAAAAGATTCTGAGAATTCTGAAATCTCTGCAATAAGTCCGAAAACCAACATTGCATTAAAAACCGACATCATTCTGTAACAGATATTACCACATGGGCTCAGGAACAATTCAGAAAACCATTGTCAGTGAACACAGTTCACCTCTCCATCTACAAGTGCAAGTTAAAACTCTAACATGCAAAGTGAAAGCCATTGTTTTTGGAAATCATGAATGTCATGTCCTCTGGGCCGAAGAGAAAAATTGATTCCGGATTGTTATCAGTGCAAAGTTCAAAAACCAGCATCTCTGATGGTATGGGTTGTGTTAGTTCCCGTGGCATCGCTAACTTGCACATCTGTGAAGGCACCATTAATGCTGAAAGCTACATACAGGTTGTTTTGAGTAACATCCAAGCAACGTCTTTTTTAGGGACATCCCTGTTTATCCCTGTTACACCAAACAGCAGCGTGGCTTCATAATAAGAGTGTGTATTAGATTGGCATGCCTACAGTCCAGACCTGTCTCCTATTGAAAAGGTGTGGCACGTAACAAAACGCAAAAAACGACAACAGAGACCCCGGTCTGTTGAGTAACTGAAGTTGTACATCAAGGAAAAATGAGAAAAAATTCCACCTACAGAGCTTCAAAAATGAATGCTTATTTTTCTTTTATGTGCAAGCTTTATAGTGGCTTTGTTTGTGATTTTTTGTGTTGTACCATTCTGTGCTTTGTAGATGGTATATTTTATTTTAGTGCTCTACACAGTGTGTTTGTTAATGTAGCTGCCCACTATCATTTTGACAAAGCATGCAACTCCTCGATCACATTATTTGTCATTAAGTATGATGACAGGTGTAGCTTTAAAAAATATTTTAGATGGTAGAAATATATTCTAGCAATGCTGACTATATATATGTAAATGTGTTCGTGCCAGATTTAATATATAATTATTTTTTAGTTGCTTGTTTTTTGTTACTGAGTGGATAAATATTACAGCGCATGTTAAGCAATTCATATGGTGTGGGTGGAAGCAAGCAGGGCTGCTTTCTTGTGAACTCTGTTGCCGCTGTCAAATTTCATTAAGGAGTTAATTTGAATCCTGTCTGGAACAAGTGCTCAGCAGCTTTACTCCAGCTTTTACACTACCGCTAATGAGGGAAAAAGGTCCAAACACATCCATCCTACCACATAACATCAGCGACACTGCTCTAGCTTTCATCACTCTTAATTCTCTTGGCATTGCCAGTGAATAGTACATGGCTTGAAAATAAGGAATCCAGTTCCAGAAGTTATTAAGTGCCGAAATAAGTACAGGAGGAACATACCAGTTTATTAGTTTATTTATTTAGTTTGTTTTCTCTTTATGCCTGAATATACATTGTGAGACAAAAGACCACTAGTGCAATTGTCACAATCTGGAATCTGGAATTTAGTATGCTTTTCATTTCAAATCCATCAATTTAAAAATATTTTACTGTTTTGTATGCCCCCCATCTGCCGTAATGACACGTGTTTGTACAAAATCTTATGATCCATATTTTATTATCGTCCACATGTCCTCCTTATTGTAATCTTATGATACCAAATCTTACATTTCCTGAATGCCACTCTCTATCTTTTGTTTTATGCCTTCAGTTTAAATCCCCATTTTCTCGAAATTCCAGACATTTAAAACAGCTTACAATTGTAAGCCTTTATAAGGTTTTAATAGAACTGGCAGTATGTACAACAACAACACAAACTATGTATCTTGCTTTGTTAATATACACTGATTTCAGGACAGCATAACTTGATTTCTGAATTAATTTGATTGTGTGCCAGTCTTGTTCTTTGGTTTTTGTAACTCACAATTAGTGCTACATAGATCACATAGTTGAAGCCTGGAAAGCATTTTAAAAGGTCAGACATTTATGCAGTGGTAATGTCAAGGGCAAGGTGAGGACAGAAACCAAATTGAGCCCGACCATTTTTTATTTAACATCAGCACAATGGCACCAAAAATGCCACTAGTAGGTACATTCTTTACACTATACACTCTTTATTCATTATATCAGATACACCTAACATTCAGTGGAACGAAAAGTCTCAGAACACTAGTGGAAATGCTTAGTTTGAAATGTCTAGAGAAGGATTAAAACTGCAGCATGACACTGATCAAAATCACACATTAAATTCACCTCAACAACTAGGAATCAAGGATTCAAGGAGGCTTTACTGTCATTCTCATCACATGTGTGTAGAACGAAATTTAGATCGCATGGTCCCAGTTGCACCTAATAAGTCTTAATATAAGATATAAAATAGACATAAATAGTTAAATGAAAAAGTAAAAAGCAGCAGTAGAGGATTACAGTATATGATAAAGTATCCAGGTGTGGATAAAGTGTCGTAGTGTCCGTGAAAGTGTCAGCGCAATGTGCTATCTAAGCGGAGTTCAAGAGTCTTACTGCTTCGTGGATGAAGCTGTTTCTCAGTCTAGTTGTTCTACACTTGATGCTCTGCAGTTTTCTGCCTGAGGGGAGCGGAACAAAAAGTGAGTGTGCTAGGTGAATGAGGTCCTTCATGATGCAGGTGGCCCCCATCTGGAGGTGTGGGTGTCTGTTGTGGTGGGGAAGCTGACTCCAACAATCTTCTGTCCAGCCTTCACCACCCTCTGCAGAGCTTTCCTGTCAGCAGCAAAGCGGCTTCCATGCCACACGTTGATGCTGGAGCAGAGGACGCTTTCCACCACACATCTGTAGAAGGACATGAGGACTGAGCTCCTGAGACCAGCTCTCCTCAGCCTCCTGAGGAAGTAGAGCCGCTGATGTGCCTTTCTGATCAGACTTGAACTGTTGTTGCTCAAGGTAAGGTTGTTATTCAGGTGCACATGCAAGTACCTGTAGCTGGAGACCACTTGCACCACAGATCCTCTGACGTGCAGGGGGAGGTGGACATGCCTGCCCCTTCTGTAGTCCACAATCAACTCCTTCACATTGATGTAGAGGTTGTTATTTCTGCACCAGCCATCCTGGTGTTTCACCTCCTGTCTTTAATTGGACTCATCGCTGTTTGTGATGCATCCAACCACCTCCGTGTCGTATGCAGACTTCAAAATATGACAGCCTGAATGGATAGGTGAGCAGTCATTTGAGCAGGAGGGAGCACAACACTCAGCCCTGAGGGGAGCCAGTGCTGAGGGTTATGGTGGTGGAGGGGATACTGTGGATCCTCACAGACTGCGGCCTGTTGGTCAGGAAGTCCATGACCCAGTTGCATGGGGAAGAGCTCAGATCAAGTGAGAGAAGTATTTTGATCATTTTGATCAGTCTGTGGACTCATTGTATTAAAAGCGAATGTGAAGTCCACAAAGAGCATACGAACATAGGAGCGGATGAGGACAATGTGGACCACAGAGGAAACGACATTCTCCGTGGATCGGTTTTTCCTGTAAGCATACTGGTTTAGATCCAAGTGATGTTGATGGTCGCTTTGATGTGGATCATAATCAGTCTTTCAAAGCACTTTGTGACTATCGGTGTGAGGGCTAGTGGCCGGTAGTCATTCAAACGAGTCACTGCTGAACCCTTTGAAACCGGGGGGATGATGGTGGCAGTCTTCAGGGACAAATGCCTGGATGAGGGAAAAGTTGAACATGTCCCCAGGACCTCACATAGCTGGTCAGCGCAATCCCTTAGCACTCGTCTGGAGATGTTGTCCGGATGGGGTTTATCCTCCTAAGGGTCCTTCTTACTTCACGCTTCTCCAGTTGGAGGGGTGAATCTGATGCTGAATGGATACTTTAGTGACATTATAATGTTTGTGGCTTGGACATCCATGTCTTGACATACCTTGTAATGTGGGTAACTGATGTATATTGTCCATTCAAATTGTGTGATGTTGACTGATACGCCAACATTATCAGAACTGTGATAACTGTGTTTACAAATGTGTGGTGTCAGATCTGTACTTCCAGTCTGACTACTCTGAAAAAGTTAGCTTCACATACGCATCAAACATTGGTCAGTCATTACAATTCTGAGGTTGTCATATTGTTAATGAAAAGAAGGATTGGTATACTAATTAATTCGTAATTAAATATGGTGTGTATAGGTATGGGTATACATAACAAAGGAACAAATTATTAAACATTGCATTCATCTCAGTTATTATCTGTTTAAATTATTTTGATACAAATTCACCAACATGTTTTACAAGCACTTTTTACCTTATTTCTAGCAGTTGTTTGGGCATAGTGACAAAGAAGAGGATATTAATTATGTCTGTGGCGCAGACAGTGAGACCTATTGTAGACCTGAGGGACAATAAGCAGGTGGCCATGCTCACAAACCCTCCAAGCTCTACAGCTTCTGCACTCTGCACTCTATACTCCACAAAGAGCTTGTCTTACAAATTATAGCTTACACATTAAACATGTGTATGACATGAAATTAGCTAATTGTATGCAAAGAAGTGTAATTTTAGAATTTATTGGGGTTAAGTGGTTATTTTTTGTTAATGCAAATACTGTAGTTGTTATAATATTTTTTTACTTAAATAAATTCAGTTAATCTTTATTTGAATTAGTTACATGCTAGGTGGATTGATTAAATAAAAGACCATTTAATTAATAAGCTTGTATTATAATTTATATGTGTAATTTGAGCCTTTTTGTGATTGATTTCAGTTGTTTCTCCACTGTTATATTTAATGGTGGTTTTCTACATAAAATATACATTAAATGGACAAACAAGTGTCCATATAGCTATTTTACTTTCTGGCAGTTTGGCAAGTCTGGCTAAACCAATTGCTACTACCTTCCTTCCTTGAGTGCATGGCCCTGTCAACTTTAGACTCTCTAGGACCAACAGTCTTGCAATGAAGTCTTCAGTTGAATAGAAGAGCATGCTAAAACACATGGAAACTAAAATCCTCTTTCCTCTGTTGCACTCAACTATCAGCACAATAGAGTGCCTATTGAAAATCACCATACACATTTACAATAGTCTTTCCTGAATCAAACTAATTATTTTTTCAGCTTTATTTAGACATTTTGACTTGCATTGCTCAATTACTGAAAAGATGGTGAACGAAGAATAATGCAAAAAGGACAGACTGGAATAGCAGGATTAGAAAAGACATGGGTCCTTTAATACATTATAGTACTACTGTTTATTTAAAGCCATTTTTAGGGCCATCTGTTTGGCCATGTCCATAGGACCAAATTTACTACTCAAACATACACTGGGGAATTTGTTTGCCATTCTTTCAGAATTGCAGAATTGTGGTCTGTAATAACTCTTTATCTATCCACATATCTATCAGATCTAGACTCTGACTTGCTTACTCGTGGACATTCATCTTCTTGTCCTTAGGCTACTATATTTGTTTTGGTTTTGCCAATTTGTTTGTTGTTTTTATTGTATTGTTCTTACAGAATTTATCATACTGAAATGTGAACCGTGTCCATCTTCAGTTTTTTAGGAGAGTTACAGTTTTCCTTTAAATTATAGTGTACTTGGCAGCATCTACTTACCATTCACATTTGACCATTTGCCCAGCTCCCTCTGAAGAAGAACCCCCTCGCAACATAATGTTGCCATTTTGTAGATATATTGTCTTATGGGTGTCCTTTGCTTGAAGTGCTTGTACTTCAGCCCAGAAAAGTCCAAGCTTGGTTATACAGGCTGGCTTTGTGTGAAGCTTGTAAGATAAATACTTGGTAAACTTCTTGGCAGATGTCCTGATCAATATCCTGATGGTTCTTTCATTCGGTTTGGAGGAACAACCCAATTTTGTCGAGGTGTCAATGTTCTTTTGGTGAAGTAGATAATACAGCTCTGCATTGTCAGAGGTATACTTTTAGTCCTCTTGTATCCTTTTCCTGTCCTGTACCTTGCCAAAACTGCATAGAGAAACCTTATTAAATGCATATTTACAACCATGGTAATTATTTGCCTTATCATACAATCAGTAGTATCATCCTCATGAACCAAAACTACTGGAGCTAATGTCAGCGGAGAGCCTGTTAACCCAGTTGTATCTGAGCTTATAATGTCTACTGTAAAATGGCTGATGATGTATTCAAACTAGGTACACTCCTTGACATATCAATCATTGCAATTTAATTAGCAAAATTACTAATTAATAATAATAATACTAATAATAATGCACCATTGTAAAAAAGCACTATATAAATAAATTTGAATTGAACCAAATTGATTTGCACCCAGATTGCTGATTGCACATTGCTGCAAAACTCAGTATGTAGTTACATAACAGTGAGATATGAATACAGGTGTGGTCTAATTAGACTTTGGGTCTTGCAACAAGATAAAATAAATTGTTTCCCTCGCTCTAAAGCAAGGCTCTCAGAAGCTACTTTTGCTTAGTGTACATCTTGGTGACTGTTGTCTGTGAGACATGCCTGTGACACAAACTAAGCTATTTTATCCAGTTGTCAGACTTTGAGAGGGGGCGTATCATTGGACCTAGATGGATGGATGTTTCAAATTGCCTGCAATCTAGGCTCATAATGATGTAGCTGTTGGGAGATGTTGGTAGTGGTGCTTAGCAGAAAGAAATTTGTTTTCAGTATGACCATAGGGTGTCTTGCTGTTGACACCCAGCCACTGTTGCCTTCATTTGTAGTGATGTTATGAAAAAGAATAGTTGCCAGTTCTATTGTCATTTGAGCATCACGCAAAACAATTGCTGGTATTTGGAGCATTATATATGCTATCCCTAATGCAATGAATCACATTTCACTATATGACAGTATGTCAGATTAAAGTGCATAGATGTAGGACAAATCGTGTAATTCCAGTTCCAACTACAGCATTATAGCAAAAAGCCACTATGATGTTCATATTTTAATCTCAATGCAGACAAACAGCTAGAAAAAACTACCTTCTACTGTGGTGCTATAATGGTGCATTTTGTAGCTAGCAACCTGCTGCCTTCTTTCCCTGCTGGTTTGGGCTTCTTAGCACCATGGTCAGTATATTTGTCACTGTGTCAGCAGCTTTTCACAGCTCTTGTAAGGCTCATTCATCTTCCTATTCATCTTTGGTTTGGGAGTGATTCATCATAGGTCAGAGATTCACCAATTAATTCAACGGGGGAAGTAAGAATTCTGAAGGCAAATACATCCTTATTTAAATGGAAAGCATGTAGAAATCCCACAGCTGCTAAAGACATTTCCTGCTGAAAAGTGAGGGTAAATCATTTCTGAAGCCTGTTTAATTTAGTTACTGGCTCTCGTGGTCTTGGATGGGGTGAAGTCCTGCTATGAGCAACTTTTAATCAATGTCTATTCCTGATCAACCTAAAAATAGTCATGGTCATTATTTATGTGGTCAGCTCCCTCTGACTTATTGGGTATGGCCATTGTTGAATATGAATGTATTATGGAGGCTTAAAAATCTTAAATTAAGGAACTGAGGCATCTGGCTGAAAAGCTTTGAGTGAACATATGTCATTGATGATCACAAGAAGGTGCCAACCAACAAAGCTGAGAGAAATGGCTGACAAAGTACTTCTAAAGAATTAGCTGTCAACCTGCTGGATGCAACCACTGAAAAGAAATTGGAAGTGACAAGGCACACATTTATAATAATTCCACAAGGAGGATTTAAACTAAAATCTTTTTGGTTTTTCTGTTGAAAAATTTTGCTCTATTTTGAAAAGAGAGGAATTTATCCTATTATTATTGGCAGTTGAAAGTACAACCATCACATGACTTATATAACTTTGTGAACCAGTTTTTTAAACTAAAATTAATCTTAATTCTGACATAAAGAGGACATTTCATTCTTAAGTCAGATTTTGAGACCATGTCCACATTGCAAACTATAAGAAGTCAAAAATTCAATTTGCATTTTCAGACTATAGTCACTGTCGCTGGTTAATCCAGATTGCTATTGTTTGCTAGTAGTGATGCATACCTGTGTTTTGTTTAACTAATTACAAGTAACACTTTGTTTTACTAATTCTGAAATGTTTTAATTGTGTCGGTACGCTTGTGTGTTTATATACACTGCTCACAGTACTCACAGTTGATATTTTGAAAATGAATATGAAGAGAATCCCACAAGAACTGCTGGACAACACTGTCAGTGTGTTTTGGCAGTCTTGGGTGATCATACACCCTACTGAACAGTCAATGTGTCTCACTGTAGTACAGTTTAACAACTTTATTTGACTTTTCGCTATTCTGATTATGTTGT